>JBAKBP010031124.1:0-24834 GCA_037953745.1 Lithodes maja | reverse complement strand
ATCGAAGAAGAGCTCCTGACTACCAACCGCCCCTCCGTCTACTGCAGATATGTGGACGACATCTTCGTGCGTGTGAAGGACCCACAGGAGCTACGTGACCTTCAACAACGATTCATCGCCTCTTCCAGTCTAAACTTCACCTTCGAGGAGTCCTCTAACGGTCATCTCCCCTTCCTTGATGTCCTCGTAAACAACAACAACACCTCAGGCTTTACCACCACTGTCTACACCAAACCCACCAACAACGGATTATGTCTCAACGGCGAAAGTGAATGCCCCCAGCGATATTTACGATCCACCATCGCCGCCTACGTCAGGAGAGCCCTATCACACTGCACCTCCTGGCGAGACACTCACAAGGAACTCGAGAGGCTCACCCAGGTGCTTGTAAACAATGGGTACAGTAACTCGGACATCGCCCACACCATCAACAAACACCTTGAAACATGGTACAAAAACGACATGCCTACTAACACAAACACTGAATACATAAAAATTTACTATAAAAACCACATGTCCTCAGATCACAAAACAGACGAAAACATAATGAGAGACATTATCAGCAACAACGTTAAAACTACGAACCCTGACCAACACCTTAAACTCACCATATACTACAAATCGAGGAAAACATCACAACTAGTCATTCGCAACAGCCCGGCTACCGCTAAGAAACCGTCACAAGAGGACCATGTCATATACCGACACACCTGTAACAGTGAGGACTGTGGACCTCACACTTATGTCGGTTTGACAAGGACTCGTCTGTCACGTCGCCTTACCTTCCACCTTCAAGCCGGAGCTATCAAGGACCACTACCACACATCCCCACACCATCAGGAACTCACCAGACCCGACTTAGATAAACACACCTCTATTCTTGATAAAGAAATAGACTCACGCCGCCTATTCATTCTTGAAGCTATATATATACAAACATACCAACCTACTTTAAACACACAAGCGGAATACAGCCAGATCCTACCCTCGGCACGCCCTTCCACAGCGAGGCCCCCCATGATGCCCCCAGGAATGCCCCCTCCACACACGCAGATGAACGATGCAGAGGCCCCGCCCACTCCTGCGTCCGGCCAGCCTACCAGAGCTAGTCTTAGGTTAGCCAACCAGCGTGCAGCTAGCACACAATAATCCCTTTCTTGATCTTGTATCGCCTATATAAACTCGACTTATCACCTTCTAACTTCACTTCTCCTTGATAATGATGGCTGCGCCCATTGAAACGTCGGAACCATTTGCAAACCTCCTTTACCAACTTCCTGAAAATACCAGAAAAACTATACGAAAAATTGAGAGTATCAATAAAAAACTCAATAATGCAAACTGTGCCTATTATTTTAATCTCACCTGCCTGAAAGAAAATATATATATATATATACATATAATATGCAACGAACAAAAATAGCACCTAGCATGTATGGTGTATAGCCGAAGAATGCGTATTTAATGCGTATTGGCCAACGACCTGAACTAAACGCAGCTACCGGTAATATATCTTTGTAACAGATGTGGTTAAGCTTGTTGCATCTCTCTCGCTATTCTATCGCTACTATAATCATCAGTGTTCCTCAGAGCTTTCCCAGTGTATACCACCTCCTTTACGTAGGGCACGTGGTACCCGTCTTGCAACTCAATCCCACCCCTACTCTGTGCAACTCTCCAACCCAAGAGTGAAACGTTACTCTAAAACTTTCTTCTACTCAACAGCTGAGCTCTGGAACTCTCTCCCAGAATCAGTCTTTCCCTCTTCCTATGACTTAAATTGCTTCAAACTCAGTGTGTCCAGCATTTTGGCTCGAACGTCCCTTGATTTTGGCCCTGTCACTCTTTCAACTATGGGGGAGGCACTCGCTATAGGCAGTTCTGCCTTTTGCCTCCCTCAATCACATAGAAAAAAAAAAAAAAAAAAAATGTTGGCCATCCTTGGATAACAGTCAGCCTCCACCACCATCACCATCATCAGTCCATCTCCTCAACTTTGATCTTCAGTCCGCCCTTGGTAGCTACCACCACCATTGAGGGAGGCTGGGGGCAGGATGGGGGGCTGGAGGGGGGTAGTAGGGAGGCAGGAGGCGGGCAGGAAGGGGGACAAGGAACCAGGAAAAGAAGGACAAAGGAGACCTAGAATAACAACCAACAACATGACTTGTTTTATACAAGCTCATTGTAGATTGCAACTCTCCAACCCAAGAGTGAAACGTTACTCTGTCTTTCTTCTATTCAACAGCCGAGTTCTGAAACTCTCTCCCAGAATCTGTCTTTCCCTCCTCCTATGACTTAAATTGCTTCAAACTCCGTGTGTCCAGACATTTTTGGCTCGAACGTCCCTTGATTTTGACCCTGTCACTCTTTCAACTATGGGGAAGTCACTCGCTACAGGCAGTTTTGCCTTTTGTCTCCCTCACTCACATATAAAAAACAAATTTGATGTTAAAGGTACGTAAAGAGCAAGTGAGATAATATGATTCTGTTAGAACAAAATGAACAAATGGAGAAGAGGGCAGAGATAAAGCGAGTGCAGTGGTGTTATCTAAATAGGATCACATGCTTTCATTAATTGAAAGAAACTCGAGTTCTCCAAAAGTGGCTCTAGTCCTGACGCTATTCCTGACTTAGTGTGCTGGCTTTATAATCCAGAAGCGTCCATAGCCTCTGAAGTCCTATTTGAACTAAGTAAACAATATTGTTGAGAGGGTTATCAGCGTTAAAAACTATATTATTTAATACGCCATCAATGCAAGGCTAATGATCCCAAAGAGTTGCAATTATGTGTACAATGAAAGACATAAGTTGTGTCGCTGTTTTGTCCAATGATTGAATATATTTCATGAAACATTATGAGAGCCCTTCCATAAGGCAAACACCACCGAAATGGTAACCCTTTACCAGATAATTATCTTCACCAACATTCACGACACCACTTCTGTCTTTCATTGTACTTCTATATATACAGGAGACAAATGCTATCCTATACCTAAAGGAAAGTAATACGGATAATAACCAAGAATTTACATTATTATAATTATACCGGTACACTACTTAGAATGTACCGTTATTTTTACGGTCATATAAGGCAGGCAACACACAGGTCAGCATAAGATCACAACGTCAACGATATTACTGTTTACGGTCTTTTACGTCAACTAAAGAAGAAGGTACAGCTAAGAAACTGTATTATCAAAGATGGTTTTCGATAGTGGTAATTTACGGTGTCCCATTGTTATTCTTCTTTACAATACATGCACACAAAGGAAGAGAGTGTATTTGTAATCCATTAATATAAAGAGAAAAGGTTTCAGAAAAAAACCCACCTGCCCTTACAGTCCCTCCTGGTGGAAGTCCTGGCGTCTACCATAAAAGAGTCAGCCATAAAGTTTTAGTAGACTTAAGGGGAGATCTCCACTCGAGGGATTTTTTCTTGACCCCTTTCTCCCTCATGTTTAGCCCCATTGCTTTTGATATTATAAAACGTTTGCCCCATTAGTTTAGCGATTTTAAGAACTTTCACCCCATATTAAGACCTTTCGTGCCATTCAGGTGTCAATTTTATCCTGGCGAGCGATAGCGAGCCTGTAATTTAAGAGGATTTTATCTTGAAAGGGACTCAAGGGGGTGTAATTTTAAGCTTGATGGAGGTCTAGGGAACAAACTAAATACCTCCCCTTAAAAGGGGAGGTATTTGCTTTATCTAGACCTCTTTCTCCCTCATGTTTAACCCCATTAGATTTGACAATGTTAAACGTTCGCCCCATTAGTTTGTCAATGTTAAGACCTTTCGTCCCATTTTTGTTATCAATATCAATACCTTTCATACCATTTAGGTGCCGATGTTTTCCTGTCGAGCGATAGCAAGTCTGTAATTTTGGATGAACCGGCTAGCTGTGGCCAAAAAAAAAAAATCTATTGAAAAATGTACACATTTATCTTGAAGGGGATCTTGAGGATAATATATTAAGCTTGATGGAGGTCCAGGGAAGAAACTAGGATCCCTCTAAATTGCAGGCTCGCTATAGCTCGCCAGAAAAGAAAAAAATCGACACATAAATGGCACGGAGTTTTAATATTGACAAATAAATTGGGCGAAAGATCTAAAAACCGCCAAGCTAATAAGGCGAAAATATTAAAATCTCAAAATTATTGGAGCTTAAGGGGAGATTTCCACTTGAGGTATTTTTTTCTTGACTCCTTTCTCCCTCATGTTTAGCCCCATTGTTTTTCTAATTTTAAGACGTTTGCCCCATTATTTTGACAATTTTAAGAACTTTCAACCCATTTCTGTCAATTTTAAGACCTTTCATGCCATTTAGGTGTGAATTTATCCTGGCGAGCGATAGCGAGCCTGTAATCTAAGAGGAGGAAATTTTTCTACCGAAAAATGTACAAATTTATCTTGAAAGGGGCTCAAGGGGGTGTAATCTTAAGCTTGAAGGATATCTGCGGACCAAACTAAAAACCTCCCCTTAACATGAGGGAGAAGGGTGTCCAGACAAAAATACTCTCCCATAAGCAATACCGCAGCACCATTGTATATTTTCCAGAGCTAATAATGTATATAATGTATGCATCTTGAATGTTGATTTATTTATCATCCTAACTAAACATAGTGTATGCATCTTGTATGTTCATTTATCATTTTAGGAAACGTATAAAAATTGTGTTTGAAAGGTTTGAAAGGTTTATTAAGGGGAGATCTCCACTCGAGGGATTTTTTTCTTTACCCCTTTCTCCCTCATGTTTAGCCCCATTGCGTTTGAGATTTTAAGACGTTCGCCCCATTAGTTTGGCGATTTAAAAAAAACTCACCCCATTTATGTCACTTTTAAGACTTTGCGTGCCATTTAGGTGTCGATATTTTCCTGGCGAGCGATAGCGAGCCTGTAATTTAAGAGGAACCGGCCTTCGGCCGGGACATTTTTCTCCTGAAAAATGTACAAATTTATCTTGAAATGGGGTCAAGGGGGTGTAATTTCAAGCTTGATGGAAGTCTAGGAAACACAGTAAAAACCTCCCCTTAACCCTAGTCTATTCATAAGTGCAGTTGCATGTAGTGCATGATTAGATTAATGTCCAGTATTCGATAAGTGGATATTAATCGTAGTCATGTGTTCTACTTATTAGCTGCCTTGATGGTGTAATGGTCAGAGTGTTGAAAATCTGTATGTCGTAACCCAGGTTCGAATCCCGGTGGAAAACATGCTCGCTTTCCTTCATTTCCTTGGGAGGTGTTTGGTGTGGGAGTCAAATTAATCCAACTATATTATAGAAGCCTGAAAGATGGTGTCAAAAGTCGGTATGCAACTAGAGATATATATTGTTCGAGGCTACATTGGTCATTTTTGTCCTCTTTAAGGGGCGTGACCTGCTTTTTTCTCCTTTTCTCTCTTTCTCTGGCTTGTATCCATTCAGCCCCATTCAACCTACTGTTTTAAGACGTTCATCCCCATCCAGGTGTAGATTTTTTCCTGGCGAGCGGTAGCGAGCCAATATTTATATACATATATGTTATTTTTTTGACAGCAGGCTAATTTTGTACATTTTTCGAGAGAAAAATTTCTCCGGCGAAGCCGGATTTCTCCATATAATGCTGGCTCGCTATCGCTCGCCAGGAAAAACTCGACACCTGGATGGGGATAAATGTCTTAAAACAGTAGGCTGAATGGGGCCAAATGGATACAAGCCAGAGCAAGAGAGAAAAGGAGATAAGAAAAGCAGGTCACCCTCCTTAAGGGAGGATAGGCGTATCTATTAGCATATGGTCTCGTTTGTTTGTTTATATGTATTTGTTTATATGTATTTGTTTATATGTATTTGTTTACATGTATTTGTTTATATGTATTTGTTTACATGTATTTGTTTACATGTATTTGTTTACATGTATTTGTTTACATGTATTTCTTTATATGTATTTGTTTATATGTATTTGTTTATATGTATTTGTTTATATGTATTTGTTTACATGTATTTGTTTACATGTATTTGTTTATATGTATTTGTTTATATGTATTTGTGTATATGTATTTGTTTATATGTATTTGTTTACATGTATTTGTTTATATGTATTTGTTTACATGTATTTGTTTACATGTATTTGTTTACATGTATTTGTTTACATGTATTTGTTTACATGTATTTGTTTATATGTATTTGTTTATATGTATTTTTTTTTATATCTATGTTTAGTTTCCTCCCTAGACCTTCATCAAACTTAAAAATACCATCCCAACAACCTCCTGAAAGATATATTTGCACAATTTTCGGTAGAATATGTCCTGGCCTGTAAGTTAGAATGTCCTGGCCTGTAAGTTAGAATGTCCTGGCCTGTAAGTTAGAATGTCCTGGCCTGCAAGTTAGAATGTCCTGGCCTGTAAGTTAGAATGTCCTGGCCTGTAAGTTAGAATGTCCTGGCCTGCAAGTTAGAATGTCCTGGCCTGTAAGTTAGAATGTCCTGGCCTGCAAGTTAGAATGTCCTGGCCTGTAAGCTAGAATGTTCTGGCCTGTAAATTAGAATGTCCTGGCCTGTAAGTTAGAATGTCCTGGCCTGTAAGTTAGAATGTCCTGGCCTGTAAGTTAGAATGTCCTGGCCTGTAAGTTAGAATGTCCTGGCCTGTAAGCTAGAATGTCCTGGCCTGTAAGTTAGAATGTCCTGGCCTGTAAGTTAGAATGTCCTGGCCTGTAAGTTAGAATGTCCTGGCCTGTAAGTTAGAATGTCCTGGCCTGTAAGTTAGAATGTCCTGGCCTGTAAGTTAGAATGTCCTGGCCTGTAAGTTAGAATGTCCTGGCCTGTAAGTTAGAATGTCCTGGCCTGTAAGCTAGAATGTCCTGGCCTGTAAGTTAGAATGTCCTGGCCTGTAAGTTAGAATATCCTGGCCTGTAAGTTAGAATGTCCTGGCCTGTAAGTTAGAATGTCCTGGCCTGTAAGTTAGAATGTTTTTTTCTAATTTACACGAAAACACTGACACCTAAATGAAACGAAAGGTCTTGATATTGACAAAATAAAGGGGCGAAAAGTAGTAACATCGCCAAACTAATGGGCGGAACGTCTTAAAAACTTAAAACTAATGGGACTAATCATGAGGGAGAAGGGAGCCCAGAAAAAGCCACCATTTCTGCTTAACCTTAGACTGGTATCCATTACTGTTTAGTTTTTATCACTAGGGTGTGATCAGGTATTCTCAACTGGTGGCAATAATAGCTTGGATGTGGTTTAGTAAAGTGTTTCTTGTTTTGTTCTATATGTATGAAGAAGACAAAAGGCAATGCTGCCTGTAACAAGTGTCGCCCCCAAGGTTGAAAGAGTGACAGGGAGGAAAGTCCATGGTACGTTAGAGCAAAGCTAGTGGCAGTTAAAGTCATAGGATGGGGGAAACACAGATTTAGAGACTTCCAGTTGTACAATAAACAAACCGACATATTGTATAACAGATAAACCTCCCGCTTAGTAAACTTGAATCCTCTGCAGCAAAAACTTGGTGAGGGAAGGTATGAGGTACAAAAAAGTATCCCATAATTTCTTACATAACCCACATCATCATCATCATCAGTAGCTTCAAACAATAAATATACATAAATAAAACAACATTATGTAAAATAAACAAACAATAAAAAAGACAACAACACACATAACTAGACACACATACACACATACACAGCCCGTAGCCTAGTGGTAGAGCTCTCGTCTCACATACGAGGGGCCGGGGGTTCAATTCCCGGCCGGGCGGAGACAAATTGGGCTTGTCTCCTTTCATGTGTTAGCCTCAGTTCACCTAGCTGTAAATAGGTACCTGGAATAAGTGGACGACGTTGTGACGTCCAATCTGGGGTTGGCAAAAATGGTACAAGGCGAGATGGGCATCATATGGTTCACCTAAGCTGATGGCTACCTAAGCCTTAGGGCGAGACGGTACCGTCTATAGTGAGAATGGTACCATACAGATCCACCGTTTCCGATGTCGCCAATTGGCTAAAATACAAACTACACACATCCACAGCCATTCCAACGATTCATATAACACCTACACATATAGGAGGCGGGAAATAACGAGCATGTTCACTCCCGCAATACAACTAGAGTAAGCACACACACACACACACACACACACACACACACACACACACACATCATGGTTCCCAGCTGTTTCATACGGATGTTGAGCTTTTTCATACGCTCTGAACACAATTTGATCCGACGTCTTGTGGGTTATTATATTTAGTTATTACAGAGGATTTTGTTAGGTTTTGCCATTGTTGATAATTGCATTATAGTTTGTCCCCTTAGGCTAACAACACGCCTTCCAAGACTTCCTGCAAACTACAAAATGCCCATCCAGACCTCATCCAATCTAATGTTTGTACATTTTTAGATAGGAAAATGTACCAGCCTAAGGACGATGTCTTCTAAGTTACAGGTTCGCTATCGTTCGCCCAGAAAAACAAATCGACACCGGAATGGGATGAAGCGTCCAACTATCGCCATACAAATTGGGTGAAACGTCTTAAAATCTCCAAACTAATGGAGCGACCGCCCTCGGATCTAATAGGGTTAAATGAGGCACAAGGGGGGATCGCCGTATTTATTGACTCGGTTGTATTTTTGTTGGTGACCGGTCAACTCAACCAGTAGCTCTCAACCAGTACCAAATCAACCAATACAGTTAGGTTAGGTTAGGTCCCGGCCTTCTTAAATTACAGGCTCGCTATCGCTCGCCAGGTGAAAATCAACACCTCAATGCCATGAAGTCTTAATATTGACAAAGAAATGGGGGAAAAGGTCTTAAAATGTCTAAACTAATGGGCCGAACGTCTTAAAATCTCCCCTTAAGCCTACTCGTGTGCATACAATATCCTCATTTTATACAGATCTCAACTCGCCTCTGTTTCATACACATGGGGCCTTCTCATACCCTTATACACATGGGGCCTTCTCATACCCTTATACACATGGGGCCTTCTCATACCTTATACACATGGGGCCTTCTCATACCCTTATACACATGGGGCCTTCTCATACCCTTATACACATGGGGCCTTCTCATACCCTTATACACATGGGGCCTTCTCATACCCTTATACACATGGGGCCTTCTCATACCCTTATACACATGGGGCCTTCTCATACCCTTATACACATGGGGCCTTCTCATACCCTTATACACATGGTGCCTTCTCATACCCTTATACACATGGTGCCTTCTCATACCCTTATACACATGGTGCCTTCTCATACCCTTATACACATGGTGCCTTCTCATACCCTTATACACATGGGGCCTTCTCATACCCTTATACACATGGTGCCTTCTCATACCCTTATACACATGGGGCCTTCTCATACCCTTATACACATGGGGCCTTCTCATACCCTTATACACATGGTGCCTTCTCATACCCTTATACACATGGGGCCTTCTCATACCCTTATACACATGGGGCCTTCTCATACCCTTATACACATGGGGCCTTCTCATACACTTATACACATGGTGCCTTCTCATACCCTTATACACATGGTGCCTTCTCATACCCTTATACACATGGGGCCTTCTCATACCCTTATACACATGGGGCCTTCTCATACCCTTATACACATGGGGCCTTCTCATACCCTTATACACATGGGGCCTTCTCATACCCTTATACACATGGGGCCTTCTCATACCCTTATACACATGGGGCCTTCTCATACCCTTATACACATGGGGCCTTCTCATACCCTTATACACATGGGGCCTTCTCATACCCTTATACACATGGGGCCTTCTCATACCCTTATACACATGGGGCCTTCTCATACCCTTATACACATGGGGCCTTCTCATACCCTTATACACATGGGGCCTTCTCATACCCTTATACACATGGTGCCTTCTCATACCCTTATACACATGGTGCCTTCTCATACCCTTATACACATGGGGCCTTCTCATACCCTTATACACATGGTGCCTTCTCATACCCTTATACACATGGGTCCTTCTCATACCCTTATACACATGGTGCCTTCTCATACCCTTATACACATGGTGCCTTCTCATACCCTTATACACATGGGGCCTTCTCATACCTTTATACACATGGGGCCTTCTCATACCCTTATACACATGGTGCCTTCTCATACCCTTATACACATGGGGCCTTCTCATACCTTTATACACATGGTGCCTTCTCATACCCTTATACACATGGTGCCTTCTCATACCCTTATACACATGGTGCCTTCTCATACCCTTATACACATGGTGCCTTCTCATACCCTTATACACATGGGGCCTTCTCATACCCTTATATACATGGGGCCTTCTCATACCCTTATATACATGGGGCCTTCTCATACCCTTATACATATGGTGCCTTCTCATACCCTTATACACATGGTGCCTTCTCATACCCTTATACACATGGTGCCCTCTCATACCCTTATACATATTTTTTTTTTTTTTTTTTTTTCTATGTGATTGAGGGAGGCAAAAGGCATAACTGCCTATAGCGAGTGCCTCCCCCATAGTTGAAAGAGTGACAGGGCCAAAATCAAGGGACGTTCGAGCCAAAATGCCTGGACACACGGAGTTTGAAGCAATTTAAGTCATAGGAAGAGGGAAAGACTGATTCTGGGAGAGAGTTCCAGAGCTCAGATGTAGAGTAGAAGAAAGTTTGAGAGTAACGTTTCACTCTTGGGTTGGAGAGTTGCACAGAGTAGGGGTGGGATTGAGTTGCAAGACGGGTACCACGTGCCCTACGTAAAGGAGGTGGTATGCACTGGGATAGCTCTGAGGAACACTGATTAGTATAGTAGCGATAGAATAGCGAGAGAGATGCAACATTGCGGCGAAGAGAGAGAGATTGCAGAGAGTTGGTGAGTGGACGGGAGTTAATGATACGAAAGGCCTTCCTTTCAACTTTGTCTAGGAGAGCGGTGTGAGAGGAACCTCCCCACACATGTGAACAATACTCAATACAAGGGCGCACTATGCCCCTGTACAGAGCAAGAAGCTGTGCAGGGGAAAAGAACCCCCTAAGGCGGTTGAGCACACCCAGCTTCTGGGAGGCTGCCTTAGCAAGACTGGTAATATGGTCCTTCCAAATGAGAGCAGAAGAAAAAGAGACACCAAGAATATTGAGAGAAGATGAAGGGTTGATTTTTGTATTGTTGAAGAATAAGGGATAGTCCGCTGGGAGATCCTGACGGGTAGATAGATGGAGAAATTGGGTTTTGGAAGCATTAAAATTAACAAGGTTTTCTCTGCCCCAATTGGAAATAGTATTTAGATCAGAATTTAAGAGTTCTATGGCTTCATTACGTTTGTCGTTGAGGGATTGCTGGCTGGGACGTTCTGAAAAACTAATGGAGTAGTGTAAGGTTGAGTCGTCTGCGTATGAATGGATGGGAATTAAGGTACAGTTAAGGAGATCATTTATAAAAATTAGAAAGAGAATAGGAGATAGGACAGAGCCCTGAGGAACACCGGAGTTTATAGGGTGAGGAAGTGAACAATGGCCGTCCACAACCGCAGCTATGGAACGGCCGGAAAGGAAATTAGAGACAAAGGCACAGATGGAGGGATAGAAACCGAAGGAGGGTAGTTTAGAAATTAAAGATTTATGCCAGACTCTATCGAAGGCTTTCGATATGTCTAGTGCAATAGAAAAAGTCTCACCGAAGTCCCGAAAGGAGGATGACCAAGAGTTAGTAAGATATGAAAGAAGATCACCAGTAGAGCGACCCTTAAGGAAGCCATACTGGCGATCTGAGAGCAGATTATGAGAAGAGAAATGCTTAAGAAATTTGGAAGCAAGAATAGTTTCAAAAACTTTAGAAAGACAAGAGATAAGAGCAATTGGACGATAGTTGGAGGGTTGAGAGCGGTCACCCTTCTTTGGGACAGGTTGAATGTGAGCAAACTTCCAGCATGAAGGGAAGACGTTAGAGGATAGACAGAGACGAAAGAGTTTGCCTAGGCAGGGAGTCAGCACGGAAGCACAGTTTTTGAGAACAACAGGAGGAACACCGTCCGGACCGTACGCCTTATTAGTGTTAAGCCCAGAGAGGGTAGAAAGTACATCTTTAGAAGAGATTAGGATATTAGGCATAAGTAAGAGAGAGGAGGGCGGAGAGGGAGGAATAGCACCGGAATCATCCAAGGTGGAGTTTCTAGCAAAAGTTTGAGCGAAGAGTTTAGCTTTGTCAGAGGAAGAAGTGATGGTTGTGCCATCAGAGTGGGAAAGGGGAGGGAAAGACGAGGAAGAGAAATTGTTGGAGAGGTTTTTGGCTAGATGCCAGAAAGCTTGGGAAGAGCTAGAGTTGGATAGTTCAGTGCATTTATTATTGATGAAAGAGTGTTTGGCAAGTCGAAGAACAGATTTGGCTTGATTCCGGGCAGAAACATATGAAGAATGAGAGTCTTGAGTTTTAAGGCGTCGGTACCGTTTGAATGCTTCCTCCTTATTGCGGACAGCAGTAGAACAGGCGTGAGTAAACCAAGATTTTTTAGCATTAGTCTGAGAGAAAGAGAATGGAATGTATGCTTCCATGCCCGATAGGATTACCTCGGTAATGCGTTCAGCACTCTCCGAGGGTCCTCGGCCATGGAAGCAGAAATCATTCCATGGGAAATCAAAGAAGTACTGCCGAAGAGCCTCCCAGTCGGCAGCGCCAAAGTGCCACAAGCGCCGCCGGCTAGGAGGATCGGGTGGCTGTACTGGAGAGATAGGACAGGTGACAGAGATTAGTTTATGGTCGGAGGAGCCCAAAGGAGAGAAAAGATCGACAGTATAAGAAGAAGGGTTAGAAGTTAGAAACAGGTCAAGAATGTTGGGCCGATCTCCGATGCGATCCGGGATACGGGTGGGTTGCTGAACTAACTGCTCTAGGTCATTTAGGATAGAAAAGATGTAGGCTTGTTCACCAGGTGGATCAGTAGTGTGAGAGGAGAGCCATTGGCGGTGGTGAACGTTGAAATCTCCTAAGATGGAGATTTCTGAGAAAGGAGAAATGGATAGAATGTGTTCCACTGTAGAGTTTAGATAGTCAAAGAATTTAGGAAAGTTGGTAGAGTTAGGGGAAAGATAGACAGCACAGAAATATTTAGTAAGAGAATGACAGGAAAGTTTGAGCCATAAAGTTGAGAATTCAGAGGAGTCGAAATCGGGAACACGAGAGCAAGTGAGTTTGTTGTGCACATATGCACAACATCCGCCATTGGCTTTGAAACTAGGATAGAGAAAGTAGGAGGATACAGAGAAGGGGTTGCTGGATGTTGCTACAGACACCTGGGTTTCGGTGAGGAAGAGAAGATCAGGTTTGTAGGAGGAGAGATGGTGCTCAACAGAGTGAAAGTTAGAGGAAAGTCCGCGAATGTTGCAGAAATTAATAGAAAGAGTAACAGGCCGAGGTCCAGGTAATTGTGTGGGGTCGTCAGGGGATGGTCGGTCGGGTGAGGGGGCATTTATGGTCCCCCCCCCTGGGGACTCCGAGGCTGGTCTAAAATTCATCATTTTGTGATTTTTTAATTTTGGTGTGGAGGAATGAAGTGTGGTGTGCATGTTTAGTGTAGTGAAGTGGATAGTGAAGTGGATAGGAGGAGGAAGTGTTTGTGAGAGCTAGCTGGATTGCTCTCAGTGTAAATGAGGCACAAAGAAAATCAGTAAGAGAGGCCAAGCAAATGAAACAGGAGTTCCAGCGACTCTTTATCACATGCCTATCACCTGGGTCTAGCCCTGATCGATTGGTGCCTACAATCTCCCCACTAATGGTGCCTACAATCTCCCCACTAAATGGGGCCTTCTCATACCCTTATACACATGGGGCCTTCTCATACCCTTATACACATTGGGCATTCTCATACCGTTATACACATGGGGCCTTCTCATACCCTTATACACATGGGGCCTTCTCATACCCTTATACACATGGGGCCTTCTCATACCCTTATACACATGGGGCCTTCTCATACCCTTATACACATGGGGCCTTCTAATACCCTTATACACATGGGGCCTTCTCATACCCTTATACACATGGGGCCTTCTCATACCCTTATATACATGGGGCCTTCTCATACCCTTATACACATGGGGCCTTCTCATACCCTTATACACATGGGGCCTTCTCATACCCTTATACACATGGTGCCTTCTCATACCCTTATACACATGGTGCCTTCTCATACCCTTATACACATGGTGCCTTCTCATACCCCTATACACATGGTGCCTTCTCATACCCTTATACACATGGGGCCTTCTCATACCCTTATACACATGGGGCCTTCTCATACCCTTATACACATGGGGCCTTCTCATACCCTTATACACATGGTGCCTTCTCATACCCTTATACACATGGTGCCTTCTCATACCCTTATACACATGGGGCCTTCTCATACCCTTATACACACGGGGCCTTCTCATACCCTTATACACATGGGGCCTTCTCATACCCTTATACACATGGGGCCTTCTCATACCCTTATACACATGGGGCCTTCTCATACCCTTATACACATGGTGCCTTCTCATACCCTTATACACATAGGGCCTTCTCATACCCTTATACACATGGGGCCTTCTCATACCCTTATACACATGGGGCCTTCTCATACCCTTATACACATGGGGCCTTCTCATACCCTTATACACATGGGGCCTTCTCATACCCTTATACACATGGGGCCTTCTCATACCCTTATACACATGGGGCCTTCTCATACCCTTATACACATGGGGCCTTCTCATACCCTTATACACATGGGGCCTTCTCATACCCTTATACACATGGGGCCTTCTCATACCCTTATACACATGGGGCCTTCTCATACCCTTATACACATGGGGCCTTCTCATACCCTTATACACATGGGGCCTTCTCATACCCTTATACACATGGGGCCTTCTCATACCCTTATACACATGGGGCCTTCTCATACCCTTATACACATGGGGCCTTCTCATACCCTTATACACATGGGGCCTTCTCATACCCTTATACACATGGGGCCTTCTCATACCCTTATACACATGGGGCCTTCTCATACCCTTATACACATGGGGCCTTCTCATACCCTTATACACATGGGGCCTTCTCATACCCTTATACACATGGGGCCTTCTCATACCCTTATACACATGGGGCCTTCTCATACCCTTATACACATGGGGCCTTCTCATACCCTTGTACACATGGGGCCTTCTCATACCCTTATACACATGGGGCCTTCTCCTACCCTTATACACATGGGGCCTTCTCATACCCTTATACACATGGGGCCTTCTCTTACCCTTACACACATGGGGCCTTCTCTTACCCTTATACACATGGGGCCTTCTCTTACCCTTATACACATGGGGCCTTCTCATACCCTTATACACATGGGGCCTTCTCATACCCTTATACACATGGGGCCTTCTCTTACCCTTATACACATGGGGCCTTCTCTTACCCTTATACACATGGGGCCTTCTCTTACCCTTATACACATGGGGCCTTCTCTTACCCTTATACACATGGGGCCTTCTCTTACCCTTATACACATGGGGCCTTCTCGTACCCTTATACACATGGGGCCTTCTCTTACCCTTATACACATGGGGCCTTCTCTTACCCTTATACACATGGGGCCTTCTCTTACCCTTATACACATGGGGCCCTCTCATACCCTTATACACATGGGGCCCTCTCATACCCTTATACACATGGGGCCCTCTCATACCCTTATACACATGGGGCCTTCTCATACCCTTATACACATGGGGCCTTCTCATACCCTTATACACATGGGGCCTTCTCATACCCTTATACACATGGGGCCTTCTCATACCCTTATATACATGGGGCCTTCTCATACCCTTATACACATGGGGCCTTCTCATACCCTTATACACATGGGGCCTTCTCATACCCTTATACACATGGGGCCTTCTCATACCCTTATACACATGGGGCCTTCTCATACCTTTATAAAGATACCATCTATTTCAGGGGGGCGGGGGGGGGGGGTTAGTGTTTCCGGACCTCCTTTTCCCTCATGCTTAGCACCATTCGTGTTGAGCTTGTAAGACAGTTTGAGCCACATAATTATACTGTATTATAATATTCTCCACCTGAGCTTACCATACCCTTAGCTACATTGGTGGACAATAGAGGTGCGGGAGACCAGTGTTACATGTGTTAACATGTGCTAACAAGCAGGATCCAGTGGATTACACTGGTTACAGACAACAGCCACATCCACAACCATTCCACCAGTACAATAGTATACCACACGCACCCCTACACACTATACAGTTGATTACACTGGTTACAGACAACAGCCACATCCACAACCATTCCACCCCTACACACTATACACACCAATGGTCGGTTGGGCTTAAGGGGAAATTTTCACATAAGAGGTCTTTTGCTGGACCCCCTTCTCCCTCATGTTTAGCCCCATTTGTTTTGAGAATTCAAGACGTTTGGCCTATTCGTTTGGCGATTTTAAGATCTTCCGCCCCGTTTCTATTAATTTTAAGACCTTTCGTGCTATTTAGGTGTCGATTTTTTCCAGACGAGCGACAGTGAGCCTGTAATTTAGGAGAAATCGGCCTTCGGCCGGGACATTTTTTCCTACCGAAAAATATACAAATTTATCTCGCAGGGAGGTTTTGAGAGTATTATTTTAAGTTTGTTGGAGGTCTAGGGAGCAAACTAAAAACCTCCCCTTCAGTGAACCTCCCCCGTTAACCCTTTCAGACTAATAGGACGCAGAGGTTGCCAGATTAGCAATAAGAAATAGAGTTCTCTCACTCTTATAATTACCTCTCCAAAATTAGTTTTCTGCCCACAGCTAACTCAAAGACAACTGCAGAGGTTGAAGTAACTAAACTAAAGGTTTCTAAATACCCCTGATGGTAACAAAGGCTTTAAAGTATCCCCAATAGGCTCAACACAGCTAACTCAAAGACAACTGCAGAGGTTGAAGTAACTAAACTAAAGGTTTATAAATACCCCTGATGGTAACAAAGGCTTTAAAGTATCCCCAATAGGCTCAACACAGCTAACTCAAAGACAACTGCAGAGGTTGAAGTAACTAAACTAAAGGTTTATAAATACCCCTGATGGTAACAAAGGCTTTAAAGTATCCCCAATAGGCTCAACACAGCTAACTCAAAGACAACTGCAGAGGTTGAAGTAACTAAACTAAAGGTTTATAAATACCCCTGATGGTAACAAAGGCTTTAAAGTATCCCCAATAGGCTCAAAATCGCGTCATATATCGGAGAGGGTTAACAGGTACAAGGTAGATAATCCAGTGAGTTACCTAAAGTTATATCATAGTTCATAATTATCTGGGGTTGGAATTATTATTAGTTATATCCTTTGAGGTACAATCAGACGTCCAGTATATCTTCAATTATCTTCATCACGCTTATCCCAACCTTGACTTTTATCACTGTATCTCTCTCTCTCTCTCTCTCCCTCTAACTCACTCACTCTCTCTCTCACACATACACGCAAAATATATGCTAGATTTGGCATTTGTTTATAATAATAATAATAATAATAATAATAATAATAATATCTCAAACGAGGACCGTCTATATTGAACATACTATCTTCCGGAAGGCGAAAACTAGTTGGTATTTCCTGTTGCGTTATAAGTAATAATGTTTGCCTCCAAATAAGGGATACATCGCCTTAGCTCCCCGGTAATAATGTTTGCCTCCAAATAAGGGATACATCGCCTTAGCTCCCCGGTAATAATGTTTGCCTCCAAATAAGGGATGCATCGCCTTAGCTCCCCGGTAATAATGTTTGCCTCCAAATAAGGGATGCATCGCCTTAGCTCCCCGGTAATCACAAACTGGTATGTGTAACTTAAGGGGAGGTATTTAGCTTGTTCCCTAGACCTCCATCAACCTTAAAATTACACCCCCTTGAGTCCCTTTCAAGATAAATTTGTACATTTTTCGGTAGAAAAATTTCCCGGCCGAAGGCCGGTTCCTCTTAAATTACAGGCTCGCTATCGCTCGCCAGGATAAAATAGACACCTGAATTGCACGAAAGGTCTTAATATGGGGTGAAAGTTCTTAAAATCGCTAAACTAATGGGGCAAACGTTTTATAATATCAAAAGCAATGGGGCTAAACATGAGGGAGAAAGGGGTCCAGAAAGAAATCCCTCAAGTGGAGACCTCCCCTTAACCACTAAGTCACTCACAACACATTTGTTATCCATTTTAATTTGTGTTTTACTCTGAGGCTGAGGTGGGGGTGCGCATTTGTGTTTTACTCTGAGGTGGGGGTGCGCATTTGTGTTTTACTCTGAGGTGGGGGTGCGCATTTGTGTTTTACTCTGAGGTGGGGTGCGCATTTGTGTTTTAACTCTGAGGTGGGGGTGCGCATTTGTGTTTTACTCTGAGGTGGGGGTGCGCATTTGTGTTTTAACTCTGAGGTGGGGGTGCGCATTTGTGTTTTACTCTGAGGTGGGGGTGCGCATTTGTGTTTTACTCTGAGGTGGGGGTGCGCATTTGTGTTTTAACTCTGAGGTGGGGGTGCGCATTTGTGTTTTACTCTGAGGTGGGGGTGCGCATTTGTGTTTTACTCTGAGGTGGGGGTGCGCATTTTTCGACCATTTTTGTCACCTAACTATATTTATTGAATCCTAATTAATTTGAGTCAGTTGTTTGATATTGTATGGGTCATATCAGTATTTATGTTTATGTCAGAAATTTCGACCGAACTCAATTTATAAATGTGGAGCCATAATATGTTAAGGTTATTGAGTTTGGTTCTTGTACAATCATGTTCTTCTGCTTGTCCTTATCCAGTGTGGAGTTGTAGCCTTACCCTTTAGTTGTGACCTTAGTATCTTAAGGGGAGGTATTTAGTTTGTTCCCTAGACCTCCATCAACCTTAAAATTACACCCCCTTGAGTCCCTTTCAAGATAAATTTGTACATTTTTCGGTAGCAAAATGTCCCGGCCGAAGGCCGGTTCCTCTTAAATTACAGGCTCGCTATCGCTCGCCAGGATAAAATCGACACCTGAATGGCATGAAAGGTCTTAATATGGGGTGAAAGTTCTTAAAATTGCTAAACTAATGAGGCAAACGTTTTATAGTATCAAAAGCCATGGGGCTAAACATGAGGGAGAAAGGGGTCCAGAAAAAAATCCCTCAAGTGGAGACCTCCCCTTAAACCAGTGCCACACCAGCGCATATTCCGCCAATTTTCAAAGAATTAGCTTTTTTTCGCGTTATTTTGTGGTTCTTTCACACTGGAATCGGAAACTAGATCGAAGGTAGAATATGTCTGGTTGTTTAATTCTTATGAACCGTAAATCTTGAAGCTGCCAGACTAAATTGCCCGTAAATATTGACGGCCAAATCGCCTTTATCCCTGACCTTTATCAACACCCCTCCCGTCCCTGCACCACCTCCGGTCTTATGGCGGAGTCACATAAGCGCTTTTTAGGGCGTTTCTTAGGTAATTCTAGACTGGTATCCCCTGAACCCAAACAATAAGCTTAAATTATGCAATTATGCATCTGGTGGAGATTGGATTAATATGAATGAATCAACAGGTATGGAACTGTAAGTTCTGTTTCAGACTAATTGTGTTCTATATTCTATAAAAACTGTCCTTGTGGGCATTCCTGACCCATCTGGTACAGCTTTTTAATAGGAGGAAGTGGAGGGTGGTAAAGAGCGTTCTACTTTGCTGTCCTATTCTTCTACTATAAACTGGATGGAAATTATTACGTCATTGCAATACAAATAATGATTGCCATCAACAATGCTATGATATAACACAGTAGAGTAACCGTTTGTGGGGCAGAGATAGTGTAGGTTCAAATGTGCTTGATCCCGCACCTGATAACATTTGGTCACTTGTCCTGTAATGGGTTAAGGGGAGGTATTTAGTTTGTTCCCTAGACCTCCATCAAGCTTAAAATTACACCCCCTTGAGTCCCTTTCAAGATAAATTTGTACATTTTTCGGTAGAAAAATGTCCCGGCCAAAGGCCGGTTCCTCTTAAATTACAGGCTCGCTATCGCTCGCCAGGATAAAATCGACACCTAAATGGCACGAAAGGTCTTAACATTGACAGAAATGGGTTGAAAGTTCTTAAAATCTTCAAAATAATGGGGCAAAAGTCTTAAAATTAGAAAAGCAATGAGGCTAAACATGAGGGAGAAAGGAGTCAAGAAAAAAATCCCTCAAGTGGAGATCTCCCCTTAAAAGAGCCGTCCAGACAAAGGTGAACATGGACGGGTACATCCTTATAATATAACCTATGTTTGTATTGGTCTCCGAGGAAACCCGCCGCCAAAAGGTTGTTGTGATGTAGTTCCGTGTGACCTTTGGTAGCACCCCTGGTGGTGTGAGTTATGGTAAGGTAAAGATCAAGGTTGCTGCAATCCTACACGGGTTGTATTAGGCGCTACAGGTATCGGTACTGTTTGGGGAATGACGATCCAGTTTCTTTTCTTTTTTTCCCTGTGTGTATGACGGAGACAAAAGGCAAAGCTTCATGAAAAAAGTGTCTCCCCCAAAGTTGAAAGAGTGACATAGTCAAAGTTAAGGTACGTTGGAGTCAAAATGTCTGGACACACGAAGCTTGAAGCAGTTTAACTCCTACTGTACCATAGGGCACTAACCATACATGTACCCCCCAGTACCAAGCAATGTGACCAAAATGGCTTCAGTGGCAAGATATAACAATCTCCCACCTCAAAATATGATGAAACACTGACCCAGACAGCCTGTGGAAGCTTGCAGCCAACCTAACAAGTTTTGCCAATTCCTTAGAGCAGTGTTTACAAGTCATGGTACAGTACCAGCCACTGCCTGATACTGGCAGTTACAAGGACCGTATATTACTGGGCTTGCAGCTGTCGCTGGGACTGGGGGAGTGATTTATCTACTGATGGCTGGCAGCCGTCGCTGAGATTGTACGGGTTAAGCAATAGGATGACTGGGATACAAGGACCAAGTTTGAGGATAATTAATTTGGAGAATAAGGAATGTGATAGGTGAATGGGGACATAGATGGATGAATTAAAACTCCTGGGTTGGGGAATGACGACTGTGTTTGGGTAATGAGGATTGTATTTGGGGAATGACGACTATGCTTAGAGACAGAGGAATGTGTTTGGGGAATGACGACTATGCTTAGAGACAGAGGAATGTGTTTGGGGAATGACTAAGGGGAATGATGAACTTGTTTAGGGAATGACGACTGTATTACGGCAATTACAAGTGTATTTGGGGAACGACTGTTAGGAATGAGAACAGTGCTTGGTGAATACGGGCAGTGTTTGAGGAATGAGAACAGTGCTTGGTGAATACGGGCAGTGTTTGAGGAATGAGAACAGTGCTTGGTGAATACGGGCAGTGTTTGAGGAATGAGAACAGTGCTTGGTGAATACGGGCAGTGTTTGAGGAATGAGAACAGTGCTTGGTGAATACGGGCAGTGTTTGAGGAATGAGAACAGTGCTTGGTGAATACGGGCAGTGTTTGAGGAATGAGAACAGTGCTTGGTGAATACGGGCAGTGTTTGAGGAATGAGAACAGTGCTTGGTGAATACGGGCAGTGTTTGAGGAATGAGAACAGTGCTTGGTGAATACGGGCAGTGTTTGAGGAATGAGAACAGTGCTTGGTGAATACGGGCAGTGTTTGAGGAATGAGAACAGTGCTTGGTGAATACGGGCAGTGTTTGAGGAATGAGAACAGTGCTTGGTGAATACGGGCAGTGTTTGAGGAATGAGAACAGTGCTTGGTGAATACGGGCAGTGTTTGAGGAATGAGAACAGTGCTTGGTGAATACGGGCAGTGTTTGAGGAATGAAAACAGTGCTTGGTGAATACGGGCAGTGTTTGAGGAATGAGAACAGTGCTTGGTGAATACGGGCAGTGTTTGAGGAATGAGAACAGTGCTTGGTGAATACGGGCAGTGTTTGAGGAATGAGAACAGTGCTTGGTGAATACGGGCAGTGTTTGAGGAATGAGAACAGTGCTTGGTGAATACGGGCAGTGTTTGAGGAATGAGAACAGTGCTTGGTGAATACGGGCAGTGTTTGAGGAATGAGAACAGTGCTTGGTGAATACGGGCAGTGTTTGAGGAATGAGAACAGTGCTTGGTGAATACGGGCAGTGTTTGAGGAATGAGAACAGTGCTTGGTGAATACGGGCAGTGTTTGAGGAATGAGAACAGTGCTTGGTGAATACGGGCAGTGTTTGAGGAATGAGAACAGTGCTTGGTGAATACGGGCAGTGTTTGAGGAATGAGAACAGTGCTTGGTGAATACGGGCAGTGTTTGAGGAATGAAAACTGTGTTTGGATAATAAGGAATTAGTCTGGGGAATGAGGACTTATTTGGGGGAATTATGACTGTGTTTGAGGAATGCTAATTGTGTTACCCCTTCACCACCATTACTTAATTGTCATCCTATTTTGGTTACCTTTAGACCATATTGTTCAGTTTATAATCAAGAAATGGGGCGAAGGGTCTTGAATTAACCAAACTAATGGGGCATACGTCATAAAATATAATAAATAATGGGGATAAACATAAGGGAGTCCAGAAAACAAAAACAAATGTCTCCCCTTAAATTAGGTAAAGTATTCCAATAACATCAACAGGTATATTGGGCCTTTCGTTGCTTGCAATATTGCTATATTGTACGGTATGTCGAATACAAAAAACCCACGGAATGAATATAGCCTGTGACGCCCAGTGCGTGGCAACGCAACCTGATTGTACTCCTTGGTACTCCACTGTACCACCACGGTACCGCGTTGTACCGTGCTGGCTGCTTATATTGAGTGTGACAACGTATAACTATGTTCTTTGTATCTCTGCAAAGGTCTCGTCATTTGCTAACCAGTGGTGGGTTTTGTTTTAAGCCATGTCGAGACCTTCCATTTAATATGTAGTATCAATAGAGAAGTTGATAGATGAGATGATAGGAATTCAGAGAGAGAGAGTGAGTTAGACTTCAGAGCGAGAGGGTAGCGGTGCGCCACGCTGCCGGGGGGGTGGTTGCCAGACGTATGGACCGGTTGGCAGCCCTGCGCTTATAGCTAGGTGCGACAGGGTTGGTAGTACATTGCCGCCTGCCTATGCTGCCTGGGCTGCCCATGTTGTCGTACAGCACATTGCCTGGAGGCTCGCTGTGTGCTCTATGACCAGGTTGCCTAGAACCTTTGAGATTCTAACATCCCTTGCCCTCTCTCCCAATTTCTCACGGTTGCACTCTTTCTCTCTGACGACATTACTCTCATTTCATTCTTCTCTCTATTTAAATGCATACCCTTCCCTTGAGGTCCTAAAGGAGTTTCAGCACTCACCTCTCGTATTACTCTTAGGACAAGCATATATTTACATGTATTAGATTTAAGGGGTTAATGTGAACAGCGATCTTCTTGATGAGGATAGTTGGTGAACGTTCTACATGTTCACGAGTTATATGCCCAGCTCATCATCCAATTTGTGACTAGACTAGTGCCATGTGTAAGAGCCCGACCATGCCCAGGAGTTGTCTGTAGAGGGGCGAGGACTTAGCCTTGATTTGCCTACCGAGCCAGGAGCGAGTGCAGTACCAGAGACTACAGCTCGCTCGTAGTGCCGATATAGTAGAGTAACGTAATTTATCTGTCCTTGTGTTCTCTGCAGTCTTTTCCTGGGTTCTCGCTTTCGGTGCTGGGACTCGTTGTTCCTGTGACTTGGCCTGCTAGCTAGAACACATGGGGATGATGAGTGGGTGATATCTTTATTTTACTATGCATTGCAGCTCTCTTTAAGTTTATGTATGTAACACTTTACAATACACATTACTCACACACAAGACAACACTATTAATACTTTCATGTATCAATTAACTGCACTGTCGTTTTGCTGCTGTGTCCGGAGTTCCGTTGCGTAGGGCGCATACGGACTCAGAGGGGAGACAGAGTGAGAGAAGCGAAGTAGCCTATGCGGTAGTAGGCTACCGGCGCAGTACTGTTGCCTGCAACCTTTTAGTTATTCCAAGTATAGATTCATTATTACAATAAGTGACTACTATTTATGTTCCTTCCATGTGTATTATTAGGTATCTACTGGATCATGAACATCTTGTATGCTACATGCTAGTGCATGTTAGTAGGGGACAGTTATTCTAGTGCACGCGCTTTCAAGTAGGCGTGTACATTTGTCATTTAGCATTTCACGGTCATACCCTTAGCCTGCTTCTATTCTACATTATTAGAGGCTTAATATTAACTTAGTTTCTTGAGTATTGCATTTCTTTAGTAATAACGTAACCTATAACTGTCTGAGGGAGTTTAGCCTCATAGCCTACCCCTGTTGTACACTTTCGCCGAGTTAAGGTACCTCGTTACCATAGACGATAACTCTGTAGGGCGTTGGTGCTTTTGTTGTCTGGAGCATATAGTATTTGGGACTGGAATCGAGCGTGTCGTTGTCACATAAGCCATTTCTGTCCTACGATCAAGAATCCCGAATATGTATTGCCGATCCAGCCGTAACAAAATGGCGACCTTGCACAAGATTCAGTAGTATCCTATCACATGTTTTTTGGAGAACTATTCTATGCTACCTAGTAGAGCTGGCTAGAATTTTCTTGCATATTGGAGGAATTTTTATTGTGTCATTATTGTATTGGTGGACTTGCAGATTGTTTCGTTGGGGGTGTCTAGAGTAGAGTCATTCAAGCATCTTTAACATTTTGTGAGTCGAGACTGCAATTAGTAATAAGCACTTCTTTTTTTTTATGAACAGCAATTGTATAACCAGCAAGTACAACAGATGTTTAGGGAGGGGAGTGTTATAAGTGGAGAG
>JBAKBP010031123.1:0-24835 GCA_037953745.1 Lithodes maja | reverse complement strand
AAATGTGTATATTGATAGTGATTACTTGATAATTGGGTATATTGAGAGTGATATACCTGATAATTGGGTATATTGATAGTGATATACCTGATAATTGGGTATATTGATAGGGATATACCTGATAATTGGGTATATTGATAGTGATATACCTGATAATTGGGTATATTGATAGTGATATACCTGATAATTGGGTATATTGATAGTGATATGCCTGATAATTGGGTATATTGATAGTGATATACCTGATAATTGGGTATATTGATAGTGATATATCAGATAATTGGGTATATTGATAGTGATATACCTGATAATTGGGTATATTGATAGTGATATACCGGATAATTGGGTATATTGATAGTGATATACTGGATAATTGGTTATATTGATAGTGATATACCGGATAATTGGGTATATTGATAGTGATATACCTGATAATTGGGTATATTGATAGTGATATACCGGATAATTGGGTATATTGATAGTGATATACCTGATAATTGGGTATATTGATAGTGATATAACTGATAATTGGGTATATTGACAGTGATATACCGGATAATTGGGTATATTGATAGTGATATACCGGATAATTGGGTATATTGATAGTGATATACCTGATAATTGGGTATATTGATAGTGATATACCGGATAATTGGGTATATTGATAGACTGATATACCGGATAATTGGGTATATTGATAGTGATATAACAGATAATTGGGTATATTGATAGTGATATATCAGATAATTGAGTACCGTACATTTATAGTGATATACTGGATAATTGGGTATATTGATAGTGATATACCGGATAATTGGGTATATTGATAGTGATATACCGGATAATTGGGTATATTGATAGTGATATACTGGATAATTGGGTATATTGATATTGATATACCTGATAATTGGGTATATTGAGAGTGATATACCGGATAATTGGGTATATTGACAGTGATATACTGGATAATTGGGTATATTGATATTGATATACCGGATAATTGGGTATATTGATAGTGATATACCGGATAATTGGGTATATTGATAGTGATATACCAGATAATTGGGTATATTGATAGTGATATACCAGATAATTGGGTATATTGATAGTGATATACCGGATAATTGGGTATATTGATAGTGATATACCAGATAATTGGGTATATTGATAGTGATATATCGGATAATTGAGTATATTTATAGTGATATACCGGATAATTGAGTATATTTATAGTGATATACCGGATAATTGGGTATATTGATAGTGATATACCGGATAATTGAGTATATTTATAGTGATATACCGGATAATTGAGTATATTGATAGTGATATATCTATCTATCCTTGTGTTTGGTATGTTTTGTGTATATTACTGCCAATATACCTAATTGATAAGGGAATATTATTATGGACACTTTATTTACCCTTTGCATACCCATATTGTTTAGAGTGTAGGCTTAACCCCTTCTGTGCCGGTGTCGTCGTATTAACTTTACTCTGGCTAATATTAGACGATTATACTCTGTTTAAGGGGAGATCTCCACTTGAGGGATTCTTTTCTTGACCCTTTTCTCCCTCATGTTTAGCCCCATTGCTTTTGATATTATAAAACGTTTGCCCCATTTGTTTAGCGATTTTAAGAACTTTCACCCCATATTAAGACCTTTCGTGCAATTCAGGTGTCGATTTTATCCTGGCGAGCGATAGCGAGCCTGTAATTTAAGACGAACCGGCCTTCGGCCGGGACATTTTTCTACCGAAAAATATACAAATTTATCTTCAAAGGGACTCAAGGGGGTGTAATTTTAAGCTTGATGGAGGTCTAGGGAACAAACTAAATACCTCCCCTTAAAAATGGCCTCCAGCAATTAATAAGCTTCGAACTATCTCACTTGACCCTTTTTACCACCAGAGATCCTTCTTAAGCTGCACAAACTCGTCTAAGTATAGCTAGCATAGGTTAAATAGACATTGCCGGTACAGAAGGGGTTTACAGGCGGAGAAGCGAATTATCGTTTCACATCGAACGAAGGTTATGAAACTGAACATTGATTCATGAACCGGTCAGATTCTTAAGGGGAGATATCCACCTGGAGGATTTTTTTCTGGACCCCTTCCTCCCTCATGTTTAGCCCCGTTGTTTTTGAGATTTTAAGAGGTTCGCCGCATTAGTTTGGCGATTTTAAGAACCCTCGCCCCATTTCTGTCAATTTTAAGACCATTCGTGACATTTAGGTGTCGATTTTCTCCTGGCGAGCGATAGCGAGCCTGTAATTTAAGGGGAATCGGCCTTCGGCCGGGACATTTTTCTACCGAAAAATGTACAAATTTATCTTGAAAGGGGGTCTAGGGGGAGTAATTTTAAGCTTGATGGAAGTCTAGGGAATCAACAAAAACCTCCCCTTAAGTCAACATATAATTGTACACATAACGTTCATCAAAAAGAGACATTTCTCGTTGATAGGGTTTAAGCGTAGCCCCATAACTCTGAGAATCGATCTCAATTTGCCATTTGTTGTCCTCTTTTATATATATATATATATATATATATATATATATATATATATATATATATACTGTATATATATAAGTCAACCTACACGAATTCAACTCTTTGATTCTAGAGTCAATACATGTTCAAAGTCTTGCTTAAGGGGTCATGGGTCGATTTTATTTGCTCATTTATGTATTTTTGTATTATTTTATTAGTTTCCTCCCTAGACTTCCATCAAGCTTAAAAAACACCAGCCCAAGACCCTCCTTCAAGGTTAATTTGTAAATGTTTCGATAGAAAATGTCCCGGCCGATGGCCGATTATATTCTGGCAACTATTAGATGATGATAATAAGTTTAGAAACTACCTCTAAGCATTAAGATACTACAAACTACATTATGTCAATAAATCCTTTTAACTACCATCTCTGCCATACCCATAGCTTACTCTGACTGTTCCTTTTACTTATATATTTTCTAGATCTCAAGTGACGGCGTCTCTTGCGTGGATTGACCTCCTAATCTACCAAGATTGGAAGCCAAAGCGTCACATCTTTCCTTTGCCCCTCAACTTTCTCTTCATAATTGCTGAGGGGCACAGGGCCCTGGGTGGGGCTTTGGTTTCCCGGGCGTTTCCGCGCCCTCCTCAGCTCCCCGCCATGGAGTGGCTTCGGTCACCCAGGCTTTATTGTGGTCGGCAGGGAGGGTTCTGTGGGCGCGCTCGATTGTGGCCTTGGCCTTGCTCGGGCCTTGGGGCTGTTCGGCCAGGCAGCTTGGGGAAAAACAACAACAACAACTACCATAGATCCCTCCAAAGCTGAATAAAATCGTGTAATACTTGCCAGAATGCAATGAAAAGGACGTCACCGGTACTGAGTCGGTAATTATATATGTATATCTTGGTTTAGCCACATATGTATAACTCTATATCATTTGTATCTATCTATCTGTCAATGTATCTATCAATCCTTCTAACACTGTCTATCGATGAATAAATCTATGTATCTGTCTACGTATCTATCAATCATTCTATCACTCAGTCTATCTATAAATATATCAATCTAACAAGCAGTCTATAATTATATCTAACTATATATCTATCTATTTATTTATCTCTATCTATTTATATATCTATCTCAATATATATATATATCTATTCATCTATCTATCTATCTATCTATATATCAATCAAGCAGTCTATCTATCTGTCTATCTATCGCTCTCCCTGGGAGTTACACCGTGAGCCTCAGTGACTTCCTGCCTCAGTGGCTGTATCCCTTTGGCTCTCTCTCTCTCTCTCTCTCTCTCTCTCTCTCTCTCTCTCTCTCTCTCTCTCTCTCTCTCGGCCGGAACCGGCCGAAGGCCGGTTCCTCTTAAAACTACAGGCTCGTTATCGCTCGCCAGAAAAATATCGACACCTAAATGGCATGAAAGGTCTTAAAATTGACACATAAATGTGGTGAAAGGTCATCCAATCGCCAATCTAATGGACCTAACGTCTTAAAATCTGAAAACAAATGGTGGTAACCAAAATGACATAACTTCAGGGGGAATGGTTGGGTTGTCTGGCTCCCCTTCTCCCTCATGTTTAGCCCCATTAGTTTTGATATTTTAAAACGTTTGGCCCATTAATTTGGCGATTTGTAGACCTTTCGTCCCATTTCTGTCAATATTAGGATTTTCGTGCCATTTATGTGTCGAGTTTCTCCTGGCGAGCTATAGCAAGCCTGTAATTTTAGGAGGAACCAGCCTTCGGCCAGGACACTTTTCTATCGAAAGATGTACACATTTATCTCGAAGTAGGGTTTAGGGTTTTTGTCGTTGTTAAGCTTGATGGACATCTAAAGCCGGTATATATACAGTATATATATATATATATATATATATATATACCGGTATATATATATATTTTTTTTTTCTATGTGATTGAGGGAGGCAAAAGGCATAACTGCCTATAGCGAGTGCCTCCCCCATAGTTGAAAGAGTGACAGGGCCAAAATCAAGGGACGTTCGAGCCAAAATGCCTGGACACACGGAGTTTGAAGCAATTTAAGTCATAGGAAGAGGGAAAGACTGATTCTGGGAGAGAGTTCCAGAGCTCAGATGTTGAGTAGAAGAAAGTTTGAGAGTAAAGTTTCACTCTTGGGTTGGAGAGTTGCACAGAGTAGGGGTGGGATTGAGTTGCAAGATGGGTACCACGTGCCCTACGTAAAGGAGGTGGTATGCACTGGGATAGCTCTGAGGAACACTGATTATTATAGTAGCGATAGAATAGCGAGAGAGATGCAACATTGCGGCGGAGAGAGAGAGATTGCAGAGAGTTGGTGAGTGGACGGGAGTTAATGATACGAAAGGCCTTCCTTTCAACTTTGTCTAGGAGAGCGGTGTGAGAGGAACCTCCCCACACATGTGAACAATACTCAATACAAGGGCGCACTATGCCCCTGTAAAGAGCAAGAAGCTGTGCAGGGGAAAAGAACCCCCTAAGGCGGTTGAGCACACCCAGCTTCTGGGAGGCTGCCTTAGCAAGACTGGTAATATGGTCCTTCCAAATGAGAGCAGAAGAAAAAGAGACACCAAGAATATTGAGAGAAGATGAAGGGTTGATTTTTGTATTGTTGAAGAATAAGGGATAGTCCGCTGGGAGATCCTGACGGGTAGATAGATGGAGAAATTGGGTTTTGGAAGCATTAAAGTTAACAAGGTTTTCTCTGCCCCAATTGGAAATAGTATTTAGATCAGAATTTAAGAGTTCTATGGCTTCATTACGTTTGTTGTTGAGGGATTGCTGGCTGGGGCGTTCTGAAAAACTAATGGAGTAGTGTAAGGTTGAGTCTTCTGCGTATGAATGGATGGGAATTAAGGTACAGTTAAGGAGATAATTTATAAAAATTAGAAAGAGAATAGGAGATAGGACAGAGCCCTGAGGAACACCGGAGTTTATAGGGTGAGGAAGTGAACAATGGCCGTCCACAACCGCGGCTATGGAACGGCCGGAAAGGAAATTAGAGACAAAGGCACAGATGGAGGGATAGAAACCGAAGGAGGGTAGTTTAGAAATTAAAGATTTATGCCAGACTCTATCGAAGGCTTTCGATATGTCTAGTGCAATAGAAAAAGTCTCACCGAAGTCCCGAAAGGAGGATGACCAAGAGTTAGTAAGATATGAAAGAAGATCACTAGTAGAGCGACCCTTAAGGAAGCCATACTGGCGATCTGAGAGCAAATTATGAGAAGAGAAATGCTTAAGAAATTTGGAAGCAAGAATAGTTTCAAAAACTTTAGAAAGACAAGAGATAAGAGCAATTGGGCGATAGTTGGAGGGTTGAGAGCGGTCACCCTTCTTTGGGACAGGTTGAATGTGAGCAAACTTCCAGCATAAAGGGAAGACGTTAGTCGGTTAGAGGATAGACAGAGACGAAAGAGTTTGCCTAGGCAGGGAGTCAGCACGGAAGCACAGTTTTTGAGAACAACAGGAGGAACACCGTCCGGACCGTACGCCTTATTAGTGTTAAGCCCAGAGAGGGTAGAAAGTACATCTTTAGAAGAGATTAGGAAATTAGGCATAAGTAAGAGAGAGGAGGGCGGAGAGGGAGGAATAGCACCGGAATCATCCAAGGTGGAGTTTCTAGCAAAAGTTTGAGCGAAGAGTTTAGCTTTGTCAGAGGAAGAAGTGATGGTTGTGCCATCAGAGTGGGAAAGGGGAGGGAAAGACGAGGAAGATAAATTGTTGGAGAGGTTTTTGGCTAGATGCCAGAAAGCTTGGGAAGAGCTAGAGTTGGATAGTTCAGTGCATTTATTATTGATGAAAGAGTGTTTGGCAAGTCGAAGAACAGATTTGGCTTGATTCCGGGCAGAAACATATGAAGAATGAGAGTCTTGAGTTTTAAGGCGTCGGTACCGTTTGAATGCTTCCTCCTTATTGCGGACAGCAGTAGAACAGGCGTGAGTAAACCAAGATTTTTTAGCATTAGTCTGAGAGAAAGAGAATGGAATGTATGCTTCCATGCCCGATAGGATTACCTCGGTAATGCGTTCAGCACTCTCCGAAGGTCTTCGGCCATGGAAGCAGAAATCATTCCATGGGAAATCAAAGAAGTACTGCCGAAGAGCCTATATATATATATATATATATATACAGTATATATATATATATATATATATATACATATATATATATATATATATATATATATATATATATAATTTATGCAATGGAGCTTCCAATGGCCACTTAGCTATGAAATTAGGAAATCCCTCCAAAAAACTCTTCGCAACTGCTACCCACATATCAATTTCAAATTAGTTTTTTCTAATAATAACACTATAGGAAATTTCCTCAAACATACTTCTTCTCTTCCTATGAACCTCCATTCCAATGTGGTTTACCAGTTCACCTGTTCTAGCTGTACTGCTAGATACGTGGGTTGCACCTCACGTTGGTTGCTTCACCGTATCCGGGAGCACCAAGGTAAATCCATTCGAACAGGCAGGTTGATTTCTAAGCCTTCCACTTCTGCTATCCGCGATCACTCTCACCAGTTTGATCACCCTTTCTCTTCCACAGACTTCCAGATACTAACCACATGCCATTCACGCTGTGACCTTATCACCTCAGCATCCATCTATATAAATAAATTAAAGCCTAGCCTGAACAACACGGCCACTGCAACACCTCTTTTCACTCAGTAAATATCCTTCCATTTTCTTTTCGTACTTTATTGTATACCCTCTCTTATTAGTATTATTTGTTTAAGTTTAGCTTAATGCTGTTCTCTTAATACATAGTTTTTGTTTGATTATGTTTAGCTCTTCTCGGTTCATATTCATACGAACCTTACTGCTTGATATTTCACATCCATATGTAATTATTTGTTTTATTTCTTATGTAAACTTTCATTTACTTTAGATTCACCGAAACGTTTGGTAACCAATAAAGATAAGATGTTCGCTACTACGCTGGTTCTCCTTTTCCTTGTGAGATATATATATATATATATATATATATATATATATATATATATATATATATATATATATATATATAGTGAGTAGAACATCAGCAGGTGACCTATGACACCGTAATTTCCATAGGATAAGGATAAGGATGGAAAGACGCCTGGAAACATCTTGAAATTTATTTTCGAATTTTCGGCACCTCACGAAGCCATCTTCAGAAGCAATACAGAACCTAAAATAGAGTATACACTCTAGAATCATACAACAGAACGGGCTCTACAATTTTTTAATATTTATATATAAAGAAAACGAACACTCGACGTTTATAATGAATAGTGCAACTAATCAATGAATATTTAAAACAATTGAGTTTACAAATTAAGAACTTATCTATGCAAATAAGGTAAATATAAATTAAACAAAGATACGCTAAGATTGAACACTAACCAATCAGAGAAGGCAAAATTACCTAAGTAAGATTCCCGGTTTAAATCTAAAACAAAAAACAAGTAATTTACTCAGAAACTTGTCCACGAAACAAAAGGGTTTCAGCAATACTATTCTACATGAAACCACATTAAAAGTTACCAAAATATCGTTAAACAAACTGTACTATAAATACTAATAGAAATGTCTATATATATATATATATATATATATATATATATATATATTGAGAATATATCACAAATACACGTGAGCCACTAAATGTTTCTAGTCTCTCAGTGGGGATCGAACCATCGACCATCAGAACGATAGCCGACGCTTAATCAATTACACCACGGCAGTCTAGTGGTGTAATTTATTAAGCGTCGGCTATCGTTCTGATGGTCGATGGTTCGATCCCCACTGAGAGACTAGAAATATATATATATATATATATATATATATATATATATATATATATATATATATATATGTATATATATATATATATATATACTGTATATATATATATATGGAAAACAGACAGCAGGACTGACAGGTGAGGTAGATAGGCAGACAAATAATCACAAGTGCAGATACACACACACACACACACACACACACACACACACACGTACTCTCTCTCTCTCTCTCCTTTCCTTGCTCCCTCCCTCTCTTCCTCCTTCGCCCCCTACCACGTACACAACAGGGGGTCAAATTTACAGTGCCGTCACCTTCCACGATACTAGTCCATCTCTCCCAGGAACAATTTCACAGTACCCCCTCTTATTAACCCAACAGAAAATGGGAGGGGAACAGGGGCAGAAAACAGGGGCAAGACAACTGCAAAATTATCGCGCATTGTATTCACTGTGTATTATTGTTGTGCTTTTTATTTATTTATCTTTTGTTTTATATTTTTTGTATTTTGTTATGGGGCGGTTGTTTAGTATATGTACCATAAGTATTATTCTGTTGCTAAATAGTCTGTCTATGAGTAACTAGAGTGAACTCTTGTGCTTGAGAAATTCAGGCTGTTTATAATTTTTTTGAAGATTAGAGACTTTCCCCAATTGCTACATTTTAATTAGATATAAAATCAAAATTAAATTACTCAAAATGATTAACTACCCTTAACTATGAGAGTCCGTACTAAAGTAAAAATTATGAATCGTCTCTATAGTTTATATGTTCTATTTTACAGACACAATGTTTACAGTGCAGCATTGTATTAACCCCTTCGCCACCATTACGTAATTCTCATCATATTTCGGTACCATTAGACGATTTTCTTTGTAATCTACCCATACGAGGACCTTCTTAAATTGCATAAATTTGTTTAATTCTAGCCAGAATAAAAGGTAAAAAGACGTCATGGTGCTCAAGGGGTAAGGTAACCACCTTTTCCAGCGCTGACAAGTGTGCAGTCGCCTACATTATTAGCTGGTCCACTACTATGTGGTAAAATTGAAGTAGTCAACATTAATAGAGACAACACACTGACTTAACACATTAAGGGGGGTCACCGTTTTTTTTTATCTCTCTCTCCTTTTCTCTCTCTCCCTGGCTTGTATCCATTCGGCCCCGTTCAGCCAACTGTTTTAAGACGTTTATCCCCATCCAGGTGTTGATATCTTCATGGCGAGCGATAGCGAGCCAGCATTGTATGGAGTAATCCGGCTTCGCCGCAGACATTTTTCTATCGAAAAATGTACAAATTTAGCTTGCTGTCAAAACAAAAATATATATATGCTGGCTTGCTACCGTTCGCCAGGAAAATATTGACAACTGGATGGGGGTAAACGTCTTAAAACACTAGGTTGAATGGGGCCGAATGGATACAAGCTAAAGAGAGAGAAAAGGAGAGAAAGATAAAACAAAAGCCGGTAACCCCCCTTAAATGGAATGTTTTAACATGTATTAAGCGTGTCGAGTTGATCAATACAATCTATACCACGTTTCACTGTAGAGTATTGTACAGTACACTACATTAATTATGGCCCTTTCTGAATCCTCAATGTGCTTAAATGATCCCATGAATTGGACATACCGGTACTAAGTAAATACTTAATTAAAAGATTCGATTCCGTTCAGGATAGTTTCGACAATTTAAGGCAATCACTTATGTTCCGGAATGTACGATACAATCCTTGCTCCAGGACAAAAGTCGTGGCTGTCAATGTTCAAGGTTATCCCAAACTGAATCGAATTATATCATTCATTCTTATCCAAATGTTTATATATTGGAGGTTCGGTATACTAAAGGGTTCATAGTCGGCCAGGATTTTTTTTTTTTTTTTTAGAGTGTAAATTCTGGTCCAATATGAACCCACAAAGAGCAAGATGAATATGGAAATTCCCGGTTTCGCTAGGAAGAGGGCTGTGTTTTAGATCAACACAGAACCAACCCAAATGGATGAATAATAGACTATTAGATCTTCTAGGACAAAAGAGAGGAATATATAGAAAAATTAGAAAAGGCGAAATTCACCTACTTGCTTACTATCAGAATCTATCAAGACAGGTAAAAAAGGATATTAGGAAAGAAAAAATAAATTATGAAATTAAGGTTGCCAATGACTCAAAAAATAATCCTAAAGCTTTTTACCAACTATATAAATCCAAGGTTAGATATGTAATTGGTCCCCTTAAAACTTCGATAGGAGAAATGACAGAAAATGATTTAGAAATGTGCAGTACATTAAATAGTCAATTTCTTTCCGTTTTCACTAATGAAAATTTGGCACAGTTTCCAGAAGTCCGTAAGGTATATAGCGATAGTATAGAAAATAGGTTAAGTACGGTTACTATAAGTAGAAATGATGTGCTTAAGGAAATTGACAGACTGAAACCTCATAAATCGCCTGGTCCTGATGAGGTATATGCTAGAGTATTAAAAGAATGTAGGGATGAGTTAAGTTACCCATTAACATTTTTATTTAACAAGTCATTGGAGACAGGTATAGTTCCAGAAGCTTGGAAGCTTGCAAACGTAGTTCCGATCTTCAAAAGTGGTGACAAATCAATAGCATCCAATTACCGTCCCATTAGTCTTACATCAATCATAGGAAAGCTACTAGAGTCAATTATTGCTAGTAAAATTAGAAACCACTTAGATACATTTAATTTAATCAATTCTTCTCAGCATGGATTCACTCAGGGACGTTCTTGCCTTACTAATTTGCTTAGTTTTTTCTCAGAGGTATATGAAGCAGTAGATAATGACAAGTCATATGATATAATATATTTAGATTTCAGTAAAGCTTTCGACAGAGTCCCCCATGAGAGATTGATGAGAAAGGTTGAGGCGCATGGAATAGGTGGGGCGTTGTTGGGATGGATTAGGTCATGGCTAATTGGTAGGAAGCAGAGAGTCAGCATAAATGGTACGAAGTCAGAATGGGGAGCAGTCAAAAGTGGTGTCCCCCAGGGATCTGTATTAGGTCCTCTGTTGTTTGTTATATACATAAATGACCTTGATTTAGGTATAACTAGTAGGATAAGTAAATTTGCAGACGATACCAAAATGGGGAGAACAATTGATTCAGATAGAGATATAGAGTGCCTCCAAAGGGATCTAGATACCTTACACGAATGGTCAGTAAATTGGCAGATGAAGTTTAACATTGACAAATGCAAGGTATTAAAGATAGGGAAGATGCATACAAATGTTAAATATAAACTAGCTAATGTGGAATTAGAAAACTCGAATTGTGAGAAAGATCTAGGTGTGTTTGTTAGCAATGATTTGAAGCCTAGACAACAGTGTATAAGCGTTCGAAACAAGGCAAACAGGATTCTCGGGTTCATCTCAAGGAGTGTGAGTAACAGAACTGCTGATGTTATCTTAAAACTTTACTTGTCATTAGTGAGACCCCATATGGATTATGCTGTTCAATTTTGGTGTCCTTATTACAGAATGGACATAGATTCATTGGAGAGAGTACAACGTAGAATGACAAAAATGATCCATAATATTAGAAATCTTCCGTATAAAGAAAGGTTGAAGAAATTAGGCTTACATTCGTTAGAGAGACGCAGAGTTAGAGGGGATATGATAGAGGTGTTCAAAGGGTTAGTGGGATTAACAAAGGGGACATGACAAATGTACTAAAGCTCAGTGATAGCGAAAGAACTCGTACCAATGGTTTCAAATTAGATAAATTTTGTTTCAGAAAAGATATAGGCAAATATTGGTTTGGTAACAGAGTTGTAGATGGGTGGAATGGACTACCAAATGCTATAGTGGGATTAAAAACGATAGGGAGCTTTAAGATAAAATTGGATAAGCATATGGACGAGAAGGGTTAGGTGTGAAGGGGGATCAGCAGGGTTGGGCCAATCAGCGCTCTGCAGACCCCCGTAATCCTGCGTTAATCTCTAACCGTTTTGGTAAGATGATCCTCAGGGTATTAGAGTGTTGAGCCTATAATTGGGCTTTGTAATTGGGGTTGTGTGGGACAGGGATCTGCCTTGCTTAGGCCAATCGGCTTTCTGCAGACTCCCATTTTCTTATGTTCTTATGTTCTTATGCTGAAGGGGAGATGGGCCGGTTTCCTGGACCACTTTCTCCCTCATGTTTAGCCCAATTAGTTTTCAGATGCTAAGATGTTTGCCCCATTAGTTAGTCAATTCTAAGACTTTTCGCCCCATTTCTTCGTCAATATTTAGACCTTTCGTGCCGATTTTTTCCTTGGCGAACGATAGTGAGCCTGTAATAATGGAAGAACAGGCCGATTCTACCGAAAAATTTACAAATTCATCTAGAAGGAGGATCTAATGGATGTTTTTTTTTTTAATTTGATGGAGGTCTAGGGAGGAAACTAGAAAAATAATGAATACATGCAAAAATCGCCCAAAAAGTGAACCATCCCCCCTTAAGTGAGTGAGCTTTGTCATCTCAGGCCCCTTTGACGCACTACTCCTCCTATAAGATTGCCCCCATGACATTGAACACTAATACCAAAATTGTTCGTAGAGCTAAAATGAATACAGTGAACCTGTTGAATATCCGCTACCGACTTTGGTGCTCTTACACCGCGAGATTGCCTAAATAGCTCTGGTGTCGGGCGTTCGATCCCATGCGCCGGCAGGGGAAGTTCTCTCAAAAACTATCCCTAGCCGTGAAGGCAAGGTCTGGACAGACCGTCTCGGGGGATCCACAAAAGTCTCGTGCCCACTTCCTACTCCCTTCGGGGTATGTAGGCACTCTCGTTAGCAGCCAGGATCAGTCTGTTGATCCCTTAGGATAAGATCTAGGTTAAGTCTGTGTATTTTCAGCCCCATTGGCTGCCGGCTTTAAATTAACCGATTATTATTATTATTATTATTATTATTAAATAGGGATGTAGTGGAATCGGGATCTAGCGGATTCATCCCTCTTAATCTATTTAAATATCAAGTATACAATTAAAGAGAAAATTCGATTCAGTTCGGGATAGCTTCGATCACTTTAGTCAGGATTGATGTTCTCGAATGTACCATCACATGCTTCTCTTCCAAGGCCATTTCAGTTAGTGTTCACGTCTGAGTGGATAAGTGTAATGAAGTTGGTATTCATCACCTGCAGGGAAGGTTATACCAATTATATTTAGGGATTTGGACACATTGATATAAAATGTTAAACATTGCTTTTACAAAAAGCCCGAGTCAGATTCCCCCCTCAATTAATGTTCACTGTTCCAAGTGTAATATACTGTATATAGTAGTGTACTGTACCAGCTCCTTATGAACAAGGGACTGGAGTTCTCGAAAAGGGGCTCCAGTCCTGACGCTATTCTTCACTCGTACAGTGTTACTGGCTTAATAATCCAAAATTTTAATATTAGACTTCCCATCAATAGGTTGTTTGTAGTTACGGTCAAACATGTGGGAGACGGAAAAGTAATTGAAATCGTTATTGCACCTTGTCTTTCATAAGCTGAGTAAAATTGTCTGATGTCATCTAGAATATTATAAACTGTCTTGATGGTGTAAAGGTTAGTGTTTAAGATCTGCATGTGGTAACCCAAGGTCGAATCCTGGGAGGATCACATACTTTCATTAATATTGGAAGGTGTTTGGTGTTGGAAGTTAAATTAATGTATTAGATTATTACAGACTGACGCTGCCATACTGAACTAATTAAGGTACACTCGAATGCCATAGGCTCTAGTCCACTCATAAGTATTAAGGTGCACTCGAATGCCATAGGCTCTAGTCCACTCATAAGTATTAAGGTACACTCGAATGCCATAGGCTCTAGTCCACTCATAAGTATTAAGGTACACTCGAATGCCATAGGCTCTAGTCCACTCATAAGTATTAAGGTACACTCGAATGCCATAGGCTCTAGTCCACTCATAAGTATTAAGGTACACTCGAATGCCATAGGCTCTAGTCCACTCATAAGTATTAAGGTACACTCGAATGCCATAGGCTCTAGTACACTCATAAGTATTAAGGTACACTCGAATGCCATAGGCTCTAGCCCATTCATAAGTATTAAGGTACACTCGAATGCCATAGGCTCTAGCCCACTCATAAGTATTAAGGTACACTCGAATGCCATAGGCTCTAGTCCACTCATAAGTATTCGTGGACTCCACATCTTTCTAATTATGGAAGTATAGGCCTATCTCTGGACGCAAATTTATGAATATGATTTTCTATACATGAACTACAAAACTATGTATATTATTTATTGAAAAACAAGTTATTTCCAAAAATAAACTCAGAAAGTTATAGTTGTACAAAGACAAATATAGGGATTCCACAAATATATAATGAGTGGGCTAGAGATTATGGCATCCGAGTGTGCAATACATAATAGGTGATATACTACTATATGATACACCTGATGGAGTGAACATTTAATACAGTAAAACACTGATTGGGACATATTTTATTGACGTGTCAAAATTGTTAAACAAAATGTGTATCCTTTCAATGAAGGAGCTTGCAGTGGTGAATTTGGGATTACTTTGAAATATGCTTTATGGCCATTTTTCCAGTCAGTTAGTTTGTTGTTGGGTCTAAGAAATTGTTCCTTGTACTGTGTAAAATACATTTTTATATTCATCATATCATATTTACTTCAAAAAATGTCTACTTGAAATTTAGTGAATCATAAACAATCAGATTGTCTCTAAATTGACTCAAAAACATATTTAACCTTTTAAATAAGGTTTTAAGGTGTGGTGGAGTGGTCTTGCCACTGGCCTGGTAATCCAAAGGTCCCGGGTTCAAATCCCAATGTATCAATGGGAAAATATTATTGGGATGGAATTTGTGCTGTACCTGGTATCAATGCATTACCACAAGCCCACCGAAACGTCAATAAAATACCCTCATTGTTCCCTGATTAAATAGCACTGTATGAATATTCCCATATTCAAAATATGCTATAGGGGTGCAATACCTGGTAAGTTATCTGCTCAACAGGTGGCGTTGTGTGTGTGTAAGTGTGAGAGTCCGAGTGTAGGGGGGTGAGACAGTGAAAGCACGGGAACGAGGTGGCTTCAGAGATGGGGTCGTTTCGGGCCATGAGTGAGCACCGTGCCTCATGTGAAGGCAAGATGGCAGGTGCTCGTTGTACTCTACGTGCTTCACATGTCTCACTCCCTAGACTGGAACAAGACCTCACGGGCTTCACTGTTCATTGTAAAGCGGTGAATGTTAAGGCTCTCAGCCTATGCCCGAGAGGAAGTAAGTTGGAATATAGAAAAAAAAAAAAAAAAAAAAAAATCGCTCTTTGTAATTACTGAAACGAAAAACATGACACAAATTGACTCTAGAGTTGAATTCATACAAACACTTTATCTGTAATTTTTCTCCTTTTCAGAACATTTTGGGCGGACAACTTTTGATGTAAAGCTGTCTACGAACTATATCATAATCTACCTTCAACGTAAGTACCTATGATACTGCAAACACGACTGGATATATCATTGTTTTATGGAATTAAAATTCAAGTAATTAATTTCATTGTAAACAGTTTTAACACTTAATTGTTGCAATAATGGAACACTGTTAATGGATACTATTGTTGTTACAATTAAGTGTTCATTTTGGCATTGTACTTATTCTCAATTCTTCCTCATACAGTTAGTCCACCGACTTATTAACAGACAGACCCTCTCTGTTGCCAATAGACCAATACTGTATGGGCTACCCCTCCAAAACTCAATATAAAGTTGGCATTAGTTGGAGTCGTTAGGGTCAAGGCAAGTTCCTGTGTTAATGTTACATAGTATGACGTCATGTGTAGCATTCTGTGCCATATGGTGGCAACGAGCCGGTTTTCTGTATAACATCAAATTTTCAAGCTAGATTTGGAGGTTTGGAAACAAACAAACAGCAACACAAAAACAACAACTATAGTCTCCAAAATGGCAACATGGGTGAAAATTCGTCTGACGTCTGTATTTTAAGAGATGTGTAGAGGGGGAGGCGGCGGAGGGGAATTTCGCATCGTGTACTTAGAAATAATTGCGGTAATTACGGTAAATAACACGGCAAAAAATTAGGGTGAATATAATTAGAGCCTGACGGACCTGGCTGGGACGTGGCGGCGGCTGCGGGGGGGAGGGGGGGGGGGTCGTCATTTCATTACTACCTCATTATTTTTATCATTATTTTCCCGCGAGAGTGGAGGGGGAGGTTGTGGAGTGGGTGGAGGGGTGGTGGAATGGAGACGAGGGGGAAGGGGTAGGGATGGTAGGGGAGATGGGATGGGAATAGGGTGTTGGAGGAGGAGTAGGAGAAGGAGGTGGGGAGGGGGAGGTTGTGGAATGGGTGGAGGGGTGGTGGAAAGGAGAGGGGGGGGGAGGTAGGGGTAAGGGATGGTGGGGGAGATGGGATGGGAATAGGGTGGTGGAGGAGGGGTAGGAGAAGAAGAAGGTGGGGAGGGGAGGGTTGTGGAGTGGGTGGAGGGGTAGTGGGGAGGGGAGGGGAGGGGAAGGAAAAGAAGGTGGGAAGGGGAGGGGGAGGAGGATAATGAAGAGGAAGGCATATGCAACTTTGAAGGAATAGGTTGGAGGGAGGGAAGGTAGACGGGTATTAAAGGGGGGGGATGGTCTATTAAACGGGGGGGGATGGTCTATTAAAGGGGGGGGGATGGTCTATTAAAGGGGGGGGATGGTCTATTAAAGGGGGGGGGATGGTCTATTAAAGGGGGGTGGTCTATTAAAGGGGGGGATGGTCTATTAAAGGGGGGGATGGTCTATTAAAGGGGGGGGATGGTCTATTAAAGGGGGGGGATGGTCTATTAGAGGGGGGGATGGTCTATTAGAGGGGGGGGGATGGTCTATTAGAGGGGGGGGATGGTCTATTAGAGGGGGGGGATGGTCTATTAGAGGGGGGGGATGGTCTATTAGAGGGGGGGGATGGTCTATTAAAGGGGGGGGATGGTCTATTAGAGGGGGGGGATGGTCTATTAGAGGGGGGATGGTCTATTAAAGGGGGGGGATGGTCTATTAGAGGGGGGGATGGTCTATTAGAGGGGGGGATGGTCTATTAGAGGGGGGGGATGGTCTATTAGAGGGGGGGGGGGGATGGTCTATTTATTTCCTAACTTATTTATCTTTATATTATTATTTAATTTCCTCCCCAGACCTCCATCAAGCTTAAACACAAATATCCACTAGACCCCCTTTCAAGATATATTTGTACATTTTTTGGTAGAAAAATGACCCGGACGAAGGCCGGTTCCTCCTAAAATTACAGGCTCGCTATCGCTCGCCAGGAAAAAATCGACACCAAATGGCACGAAAGGTCCAAATATCGACACAAAAATGGGGTGAAAGGTCTTAAAATCGCCAAACTAATGGGCCGAACGTCGTAAAATCTGAAAACTAATGGAGCTAAACATGAGGAAGAACAACGACCCATCTCCCCTTAAGGGCAGGGAGGAGGAGGAGGAAGAGTTAGAGAAGGAAGGCGGCCATTTCAATGTCAAGCTAAATAAAGGGAGGGCAAGTGTTTATATAATATAGTCTATTATTTTTGTCACCTGTCGGAAAATTTGATTAGTTCTTTTGCCTTTATATTGTCTTGTCCTCGCTTTGGTTTGTTTGACATGATAATATAAATACAAAGTATCCATGATAATCAACACAGTTTGTTACAAAATATCATAGTAGCTGAGTAAACAAGGCGAGGACACTACAATGTGCCGTCAGCTGGACAAATACAAAAACATAAACTATGGACTATTATTTAGGAGAGGACTCAAGGTTAAAAAATATCTCAAACACCCTTCTTATCTTCGACTTTCCTACCGAAATGAACTACTTTTATATACACATTGAGCAACACTGTATACTCGCGAATATTAACCCCTTCTGTACCGGCGACGTCTTCTTCATTATATTTTGGCAATTATAAGACGATTTTATTCAGCTTAGGAAGGATATCTACCAATGAAAAGGCTACTGACTATCTCAATCCTTTTAGCTACAATACATCCTTCCTAAGCTTCATAAATCTTCTAAATGTAGCCGAAATAAAACACAAAAGACGTCGCCGGTACACAAGGGGTTATTACATACTGTATATGTTGGGTGGACATAGCAAGGCAACTAGACAAACTATAGACATTCCTACTCAGTCACAGACACACAAACATACTCGACCACCGTCACAAACTTCTCTTAACTTCTACACTGACCAAACAAATGACGTCAAGAACACACAGAAACAAACTCGTGGGCGTATACACACACACACACACACACACACACACGCACGCAAGCACTCTCACACACACACACACACACACACACACACACACACACACACACACACACACACACACACACACACACACACAGTCATTCACAAAGCCCCACACAACATACACCCAGTCAACCGAATAAACAACTTCCCTCCCTCTGTCGTCTCTTCATGTAATAGTAGCACACACAATCATAAACCTTAGCCAATAACGTCAATAACGGAATATATAAGAACATAAGAACATAAGAAAATGGGAGTCTGCAGAAAGCCGATTGGCCTAAGCAAGGCAGATCCCTGTCCCACACAACCCACTACATTAGCTAGTTCTTTAGATAGGGTGGTTGTGGGGTTTTGAACAGAAATATTGAGAGTGTAAATGAGAGGTTTAATGGAACAATTTTAGCGTCAGGCGAAAGCGATAAGGATATTCAGTCTCATGCTAAAAATGATGACTATAATGCAAATGATAGTAGTGATGGTGCAACGGAAGATGGAAATGTCGTTAGAAATAAAGGTAAATTAGGTATAAAGAAAAGAAGTAAATTGAGAGTATATTACACAAACTGTAGGAGTCTATGTAACAAAATGAACGAACTTAGAGCCCTTGTTAGCAAAGAAAATATAGACATAATAGCGCTAACTGAAACGTGGATTAATACAGAAACCAGGCATTTTTTTGCAGAATTTGATATACCAGGATATAGTTTGTTTAAATATGACCGAACAAGTAAGAGGGGTGGCGGTATAGCAGTGTTTGTCAGGAGTACATTAAAAAGCTGTATTAAATCAGGTATTAGACTAAATAACGATCATGAAAGTGTTTGGGTAGAGGTTAACGAAGGTAGTGAGACCATAGTTATTGGAGTTATGTATAGACCGCCAAATATGAGTAGAAATGACGGAACGTCATTATGGGAGGAAATTAAAATGGCATCAAGGTTTAGCAATGTGTGCATTATGGGGGATTTTAATTTTCCGAATATAGATTGGCAGCATCAAATAGGAGACTCTGATTCTGAGGAGTTTATAGAGGTAGTACAAGATAGTTTTTTATTTCAATTCATAGATACGCCGACTAGAGGTAATAATATTCTCGATTTAGTTTTCAGTAACAATGCACATATGGTAAATAATGTAGAGATAGGGGACCACCTAGGAAATAGTGACCACAATTCTGTGTATTTTAATATACAATGGAAAGGTAATACCAGAGAGAATACAACATTAATACCTGACTTTAGAAAAGCCAATTATGGTGGGTTAAGAAGAGCCCTATTAGCCGACCCTATGGTCAAAAAATTAAGTCGATCCAGGTGTCCAAATGAGTGTACCCCTTCTCAGGCACCTGTCATCTTAAGTCAGGAAGAGACGTCAACCTTGGTAGATACATACGATAATTTTATCAAGTCAGTATTCAATGCACAAAATAAATACATCCCCAAAAGAAAATTTAGATCAACACAGAACCAACCCAAATGGATGAATAATAGACTATTAGATCTTCTAGGACAAAAGAGAGGAATATATAGAAAAATTAGGAAAGGCGAAATTCACCTACTTGCTTACTATCAGAATCTATCAAGACAGGTAAAAAACGATATTAGGAAAGAAAAAAGAAATTATGAAATCAAGGTTGCCAATGACTCATAAAATAATCCTAAAGCTTTTTACCAACTATATAAATCCAAGGTTAGAGATGAAATTGGTCCCCTTAAAACTTCGATAGGAGAAATGACAGAAAATGATTTAGAAATGTGCAGTACATTAAATAGTCAATTTCTTTCCGTTTTCACTAATGAAAATTTGGCACAGTTTCCAGAAGTCCGTAAGGTATATAGCGATAGTATAGAAAATAGGTTAAGTACGGTTACTATAAGTAGAAATGATGTGCTTAAGGAAATTGACAGACTGAAACCTCATAAATCGCCTGGTCCTGATGAGGTATATGCTAGAGTATTAAAAGAATGTAGGGATGAGTTAAGTTATCCATTAACATTTTTATTTAACAAGTCATTGGAGACAGGTATAGTTCCAGAAGCTTGGAAGCTTGCAAACGTAGTTCCGATCTTCAAAAAAGGTGACAAATCAATAGCATCCAATTACCGTCCCATTAGTCTTACATCAATCATAGGAAAGCTACTAGAGTCAATTATTGCTAGTAAAATTAGAAACCACTTAGATACATTTAATTTAATAAATTCTTCTCAGCATGGATTCACTCAGGGACGTTCTTGCCTTACTAATTTGCTTAGTTTTTTCTCAGAGGTATATGAAGCAGTAGATAATGACAAGTCATATGATATAATATATTTAGATTTCAGTAAAGCTTTCGACAGAGTCCCCCATGAGAGATTGATGAGAAAGGTTGAGGCGCATGGAATAGGTGGGGCGTTGTTGGGATGGATTAGGTCATGGCTAATTGGTAGGAAGCAGAGAGTCAGCATAAATGGTACAAAGTCAGAATGGGGAGCAGTCAAAAGTGGTGTCCCCCAGGGATCTGTATTAGGTCCTCTGTTGTTTGTTATATACATAAATGACCTTGATTTAGGTATAACTAGTAGGATAAGTAAATTTGCAGACGATACCAAAATGGGGAGAACAATTGATTCAGATAGAGATATAGAGTGCCTCCAAAGGGATCTAGATACCTTACACGAATGGTCAGTAAATTGGCAGATGAAGTTTAACATTGACAAATGCAAGGTATTAAAGATAGGGAAGATGCATACAAATGTTAAATATAAACTAGCTAATGTGGAATTAGAAAACTCGAATTGTGAGAAAGATCTAGGTGTGTTTGTTAGCAATGATTTGAAGCCTAGACAACAGTGTATAAGCGTTCGAAACAAGGCAAACAGGATTCTCGGGTTCATCTCAAGGAGTGTGAGTAACAGAACTGCCGATGTTATCTTAAAACTTTACTTGTCATTAGTGAGACCCCATATGGATTATGCTGTTCAATTTTGGTGTCCTTATTACAGAATGGACATAGATTCATTGGAGAGAGTACAACGTAGAATGACAAAAATGATCCATAATATTAGAAATCTTCCGTATAAAGAAAGGTTGAAGAAATTAGGCTTACATTCGTTGGAGAGACGCAGAGTTAGAGGGGATATGATAGAGGTGTTCAAGTGGGTTAGTGGGATTAACAAAGGGGACATGACAAATGTACTAAAGCTCAGTGATAGCGAAAGAACTCGTACCAATGGTTTCAAATTAGATAAATTTCGTTTCAGAAAAGATATAGGCAAATATTGGTTTGGTAACAGAGTTGTAGATGGGTGGAATGGACTACCAGGTGCTATAGTGGGATTAAAAACGATAGGGAGCTTTAAGATAAAATTGGATAAGCATATGGACGAGAAGGGTTGGGTGTGAAGGAGGATCAGCAGGGTTGGGCCAATCAGCGCTCTGCAGACCCCCGTAATCCTGCGTTAATCTCTAACCGTTTTGGTAAGATGATCCTCAGGGTATTAGAGTGTTGAGCCTATAATTGGGCTTTGTAATTAGGGTTGTGTGGGACAGGGATCTGCCTTGCTTAGGCCAATCGGCCTTCTGCAGACTCCCATTTTCTTATGTTCTTATGTTAACCCCACTCACAAAGCCCAATTATAGGCTCAACACTCTAATACCCTGAGGATCATCTTACCAAAACGGTTAGAGATTAACGCAGGATTACGGGGGTCTGCAGAGCGCTGATTGGCCCAACCCTGCTGATCCCCCTTCACACCCAACCCTTCTCGTCCATATGCTTATCCAATTTTATCTTAAAGCTCCCTATCGTTTTTAATCCCACTATAGCACTTGGTAGTCCATTCCACCCATCTACAACTCTGTTACCAAACCAATATTTGCCTATATCTTTTCTGAAACGAAATTTATCTAATTTGAAACCATTGGTACGAGTTCTTTCGCTATCACTGAGCTTTAGTACATTTGTCATGTCTCCTTTGTTAATCCCACTAACCCACTTGAACACCTCTATCATATCCCCTCTAACTCTGCGTCTCTCTAACGAATGTAAGCCTAATTTCTTCAACCTTTCTTTATACGGAAGATTTCTAATATTATGGATCATTTTTGTCATTCTACGTTGTACTCTCTCCAATGAATCTATGTCCATTCTGTAATAAGGACACCAAAATTGAACAGCATAATCCATATGGGGTCTCACTAATGACAAGTAAAGTTTTAAGATAACATCAGCAGTTCTGTTACTCACACTCCTTGAGATGAACCCGAGAATCCTGTTTGCCTTGTTTCGAACGCTTATACACTGTTGTCTAGGCTTCAAATCATTGCTAACAAACACACCTAGATCTTTCTCACAATTCGAGTTTTCTAATTCCACATTAGCTAGTTTATATTTAACATTTGTATGCATCTTCCCTATCTTTAATACCTTGCATTTGTCAATGTTAAACTTCATCTGCCAATTTACTGACCATTCGTGTAAGGTATCTAGATCCCTTTGGAGGCACTCTATATCTCTATCTGAATCAATTGTTCTCCCCATTTTAGTATCGTCTGCAAATTTACTTATCCTACTAGTTATACCTAAATCAAGGTCATTTATGTATATAACAAACAACAGAGGACCTAATACAGATCCCTGGGGGACACCACTTTTGACTGCTCCCCATTCTGACTTCGTACCATTTATGCTGACTCTCTGCTTCCTACCAATTAGCCATGACCTAATCCATCCCAACAACGCCCCACCTATTCCATGCGCCTCAACCTTTCTCATCAATCTCTCATGGGGGACTCTGTCGAAAGCTTTACTGAAATCTAAATATATTATATCATATGACTTGTCATTATCTACTGCTTCATATACCTCTGAGAAAAAACTAAGCAAATTAGTAAGGCAAGAACGTCCCTGAGTGAATCCATGCTGAGAAGAATTTATTAAATTAAATGTATCTAAGTGGTTTCTAATTTTACTAGCAATAATTGACTCTAGTAGCTTTCCTATGATTGATGTAAGACTAATGGGACGGTAATTGGATGCTATTGATTTGTCACCTTTTTTGAAGATCGGAACTACGTTTGCAAGCTTCCAAGCTTCTGGAACTATACCTGTCTCCAATGACTTGTTAAATAAAAATGTTAATGGGTAACTTAACTCATCCCTACATTCTGTTAATACTCTAGCATATACCTCATCAGGACCAGGCGATTTATGAGGTTTCAGTCTGTCAATTTCCTTAAGCACATCATTTCTACTTATAGTAACCGTACTTAACCTATTTTCTATACTATCGCTATATACCTTACGGACTTCTGGAAACTGTGCCAAATTTTCATTAGTGAAAACGGAAAGAAATTGACTATTTAATGTACTGCACATTTCTAAATCATTTTCTGTTATTTCTCCTATCGAAGTTTTAAGGGGACCAATTACATCTCTAACCTTGGATTTATATAGTTGGTAAAAAGCTTTAGGATTATTTTTTGAGTCATTGGCAACCTTAATTTCATAATTTCTTTTTTCTTTCCTAATATCCTTTTTTACCTGTCTTGATAGATTCTGATAGTAAGCAAGTAGGTGAATTTCGCCTTTTCTAATTTTTCTATATATTCCTCTCTTTTGTCCTAGAAGATCTAATAGTCTATTATTCATCCATTTGGGTTGGTTCTGTGTTGATCTAAATTTTCTTTTGGGGATGTATTTATTTTGTGCATTGAATACTGACTTGATCAAATTATCGTATGTATCTACCAAGGTTGACGTCTCTTCCTGACTTAAGATGACAGGTGCCTGAGAAGGGGTACACTCATTTGGACACCTGGATCGACTTAATTTTTTGACCATAGGGTCCGCTAATAGGGCTCTTCTTAACCCACCATAATTGGCTTTTCTAAAGTCAGGTATTAATGTTGTATTCTCTCTGGTATTACCTATCCATTGTATATTAAAATACACAGAATTGTGGTCACTATTTCCTAGGTGGTCCCCTATCTCTACATTATTTACCATATGTTCATTGTTACTGAAAACTAAATCGAGAATATTATTACCTCTAGTCGGCGTATCTATGAATTGAAATAAAAAACTATCTTGTACTACCTCTATAAACACCTCAGAATCAGAGTCTCCTATTTGATGCTGCCAATCTATATTCGGAAAATTAAAATCCCCCATAATGCACACATTGCTAAACCTTGATGCCATTTTAATTTCCTCCCATAATGACGTTCCGTCATTTCTACTCATATTTGGCGGTCTATACAT
>JBAKBP010031122.1:0-24837 GCA_037953745.1 Lithodes maja | reverse complement strand
CGTATAAATCGTCACTACCGGGCCGTAGGCTGGAACATAAACTTCGAAATGTTTGAGCGACAAAACGATAGCAAGAAGCTCCTTCTCTATAGTCGAGTAATTCCTTTGTGCCGAATTAAACTTGCGAGAAAAGAAGCTCACTGGGTGTTCCAAGCCCTCGGAATCAGTCTGCAGTAACACTGCCCCGGCACCCACACCGCTGGCATCAGTCGCCAGCTGAAAACTCCTGGAAAAGTCTGGGGCTCTCAAAATCGGATGTGTACACAGCAGGTGCTTGACTAGGTCGAAAGCCCTCTGACACTCCGAAGCCCAACAGAACTTCACTGACTTCGACAGTAGATCAGTTAACGGTGCTAAGACAGTAGAGTATCCCCGGATGAAGCGCCTATAATAGCCTATCATACCTAGGAACCGCATGACCTGGCGCTTAGTGGTGGGCCTGGGAAACATATTGATAGCCTGTATCTTGCTCAGGGGGGGGCACACCCGGCCTAACCCGACCACGAAGCCAAGATACTGCACAGTAGCCTTTACAAACTCGCACTTCCTCAGGTTCACCACCAGCCCAGCATCGTGCAACTTCCCAAACAGGGTCTCTAAGTGCCTTAGGTGATTTTCAAAATTGTCATCATACACTATCACGTCATCAAGGTAGACCGTGCAGTTAGGGATTTCGTCACAAATATCGTTCATCAGGTTCTGAAACGTGGCAGGTGCGTTCTTAAGCCCATAAGGCATTACGTTACATTGGTAGGTCTTGCCATCTACCACAAAACCACAAACTTGCTTAGCTCGGTCCGACAGGGGTACTTGCCAGTAGCCTTTTACAAGATCAATTTTAGTAAGGTACTTTGCATTCCCTATCTTGTCCACGCTGTCGTCAACTCGAGGCAAAGGGTAAGGGTTGGTAGTGGTCAAGCCATTTAGCCTACGAAAATCTATGCAGAACCGCACCTTGCCGTCAGGTTTTGGCTGCAACGTGACGGGTGATGTCCACTTCACATAACCTTCAGTGATCATCCCTCTCTCAACCATGTACTTTAACTCCTCCCGTAAAGCTGGCAACTTTACCGGGGGCACACGGTAGGGCACTGACTTGAAGGGCACATTATCACCGACGTCCACGTCGTGCGTTACCTGAGTAGTGAGACCTGGGTGTTCGGCGAAAACAGAGGGGTATGACCTGAACAGGCCTAGGACAGCAGCACCCTGGTGCTCAGGCAGGTGACTTACAGCTTGCCTAGCCTCTTGTTCAGTATTCCCCGCCCACTGTTCCGCGGAAATGACACAGTCCCAGCTATCCTCCTCAGCAGCATGACTGTCCCCACCTCCTTCTCCACCCTGGCCGCTGCAGGCCAGCACAGGGACAGTGAGAGGCTCTGAGGGGCGTCTCACATACTCTTTCATGAGGTTAACATGACATAACTGATGTTTTTTTCTACGGTCAGGTGTTGCAACGAGATAATCAAGGTCGGACAGTTTCTTAGCCACCACATACGGCCCAATAAACTTGGCAGAAAGGGGGTGTCCAGGCAAAGGTAAAAGCAACATTACCTCCTGACCCACCGAAAACTCCCGAAGCTTCACCTTGGCGTCATACTGGTGCTTCATGACCGCCTGTGCATTAACCAAGTTATTACCTGCCGCTGCCATGCAACCTATAAGTCTCTCCCGGCTCTCAAGGATATATTTAAGTACAGACACCGGCTTCTCTTCGCCCTCCCAGATCTCTTTCACCATACTTAAAGGTCCTCTCACATTATGGCCAAAGACTAGTTGATTTGGACTGAACCCCAGGCTCTCTCCTGGGACTTCACGTGCAGCGAACAGAACATACGGCAGACCCAAATCCCAATCAGTGTCATGTTCTGCACAGTAACAGCGTAGCATACTCTTCAGGGTCGAGTGCCACCGCTCCAAGACTCCCTGACTCTCGGGATGGTAGGCTGACGACACTACAGAACATATACCGTGCAACTGAAGGGTTTGCTTGAACAATTTGGATGTAAAATTGCTCCCCTGGTCTGACTGCACCTCACGTGGAAATCCATAACGGGAACAGAACAATAATAAGTTTTTAACAACTGCCTTTGCCGAGCCGTTTCTCATGGGGTATGCGTCCGGGTATCTCGTAGCCACATCCATGATTGTCAACAGGAATTTATTGCCACTACTAGTAGGTGGGAAAGGGCCAACCAAATCTACTACAACTTTGCTGAACGGAGGCCCGGTGACAGGTATGGGAAACAAAGGTGCCTTCGGGATTGTCTGGTTAGGCTTCCCCGTTGTCTGGCAGGTCGCACACCCAGCCACCCATGCACAGACATCAGCCTTGACCCCAGGCCACCAGAAAAACCTGCCCAATGCCGCCAATGTTTTTGTTACCCCCAAATGACCCGCCACCGGCACATCATGCGCCAGACACAATAAGGACTCTCTATACTTATTTGGAACAACCACCTGGTCTACTACCCTCGCACCGCCCTCCCACTTCGATTTGGGGTCTAGAAATCTGCGGTACAATATCCTGTTGAGCCTAAAGAAATCTCCCGGCTTCGCATCCCCATCTTCCTCCAACTCTATGGCACCATTGCTATAACGAGCTAGGCTAGCGTCTTGCAGCTGCTGCTCACTAATGTCCCTGGGCGTCAATGCATCAAGATGGTTTTGTAATAAGACATTACCCCGGCTAGTAGGCTCTACTGCCTTAGTGGCTCTCGCTACAGCTCTTGCCTCACGCGAAGTCTTACCCAACTCTGCCTTGTTACACACCATATCTGGGCCAGAGTCAACTCCCGTGTTTATTATAGGTCCAAGTACCGAATCACCGAGAAGTGCAGCAGAATCAATGTCCCTTTTCCTGCCCTTAGCAACCTTCTCCTGATCCTTCCTCCACTGTCCCCGAGGTTGAGTGCTAGGCTGTGCAGGAGCCGCAGAGCGAGATCGGGTTACCACACAGGCCATCTCATCCTGTTGGCACCTCCCAACCCATTCCCGATTCTCACCATCCACGTCGGCCGCCCTCTCGGCAACGACTAAGGGTGGAGTCCCGGAAGTGGGCACCGCAAAGTCGTTGCCGAGAAGAAGGTCGACGCCCTCAACTGGCAAACACTCAACGATCCCTACATCCAGCTCCCTGCACACCTCTCCCACTCTCAACTCCAACCTCACAAGTGGGTATGACCTCGTAGCATTTATACCCTGCACCACAACAACTCTGGCCGCATTTATCGGTTTCCCTGTGAAGTTCCTCAACAAAGTTTGCGAAGCCCCCGTATCCCTCAGCAAGTCAACCCTCCGTAGTTCACTCCCCCAGCTCACAAACCCGTGTCCCCGATGGCTACAGAAAGCGTCCCGGACAGGTGTCGAGCCTTCCGTACGCTTCTTTACCGCGTGTGCCTCAGCTGCTGACAACCTACCCCGGGCAGTTGCTGCAGCCTTCAGAGACACACCGATACTGTGAACCAATGACACCGGCTTAGCGGGAGTGTTACTAGGGCACTCACGTGAATAATGGCCTAGCTTCTGACATTTGTAACATTTCACATCCCCAATGGGCTTCTTCCCTTGTGCGGGCGAAGAAGGGGCCTGACCTTTAGTAAACGGGAGAGGCTTGTGTTTGTAGGTGTTATTAGGTGCAATGCATTTAGTGTGGTTATGTGTGTCATAGGATTTGTTATTATCAAAAACTCTGGTGGGTGGGGTATAGCGCCCCTTCTGCCCTGACTCAGCCCTCTGAGCGGCACCGCAACCACGAATCAATGATAATCTGAGGTCTGCCATCTTGGCAGCCTCCTCTACTGTCTTGGGACATTTTTCCTTAATGTTCAGCGTTAGATCGGTTCCAGTGCATTTGTAAAACTGTTCCAGATAGAAAAGTTGCTTAATTTCCTCAGCCGACTCTGCGTGCTCGGACCGAAACCAGTTATTACATGCATCTGTTAAGTCCCGTGCGTGCTCCATAAAACTGACATCGCTCTTCTTATTCACGCCACGGAACTTCAATCTATAAGTTTCGGGTTGCAGTTCGTAGGCCCGGAGCACAGCCTCCTTCACCAGTCCATACACTACACTCTCGTCCAGTGACAGTGCATCGTAGGCTTTCAACCCCTTACCCACTAGACGTGATGAAACTAATGCTGCCCATTTAACCTCCGGCCAGTCATACTCACGACACTTCTTTTCGAAACGAGCAAAAAACTCAGTCACTGCTGTCTCATCAAATGCGGGTACTAACTTAATTAAATGCGAAAGTGAGTCTGTAACCCAGTGCCCACCACCGAGATGACGCCCCGTGGTCTCTACTCTAGACTTCTCGACATCCATTTCAGCCTGGTACCTGGTTGCATCCTGATTGGCTTGGATTCTAGCAACCTCTATGCGTTCTATACTAGCCTGTTGTATCTGAGTCTCCTGCAGCTTAAACTTAGCTAGTTCTAGCTGAAATAACATCTCAGGAGACAGGCCTGGGGGGGGAGAGCACAAAATGGGGGATCCACACCGAGACGTGTTTACGGGTAAGCCAGCTTGCCCTTGAGAACCCTCCTGCTGCATCGTGCTAAGACTCGCTGGCTGAGGGCCCAGCTCAGGGGTAGAGTGGAATGGAGGCTTGGAGGGAACCCCCCAAGACCCCACTCCACCCACCGCCCCATCGCCATCACCCAACAAACATGCCACCAAATTCTTCTTGGGCCAACTGTCAGGACAGTCCCGCCCCAAAACCGTGGCTAAACAGCGAAGACCGTAACAATCAATAGCCTGCAGGCGCTGTTCGGTCAAAGGTGTCTGCAAAAATGCCCGGGCATCCCTCTCTCCACTTATAACACTCCCCTCCCTAAACATCTGTTGTACTTGCTGGTTACTAGGCTGTACCGTGTTATCCTCCCCCGTAAATGATGAGTCATTAGACATAGTGCTGGTTATACAATTGCTGTTCATAAAAAAAAAGAAGTGCTTATTACTAATTGCAGTCTCGACTCACAAAATGTTAAAGATGCTTGAATGACTCTACTCTAGACACCCCCAACGAAACAATCTGCAAGTCCACCAATACAATAATGACACAATAAAAATTCCTCCAATATGCAAGAAAATTCCAGCCAGCTCTACTAGGTAGCATAGAATAGTTCTCCAAAAAACATGTGATAGGATACTACTGAATCTTGTGCAAGGTCGCCATTTTGTTACGGCTGGATCGGCAATACATATTCGGGATTCTTGATCGTAGGACAGAAATGGCTTATGTGACAACGACACGCTCGATTCCAGTCCCAAATACTATATGCTCCAGACAACAAAAGCACCAACGCCCTACAGAGTTACCGTCTATGGTAACGAGGTACCTTAACTCGGCGAAAGTGTACAACAGGGGTAGGCTATGAGGCTAAACTCCCTCAGACATTTATAGGTTACGTTATTACTAAAGAAATGCAATACTCAAGAAACTACGTTAATATTAAGCCTCTAATAATGTAGAATAGAAGCAGGCTAAAGGTATGACAGTGAAATGCTAAATGACAAATGTACACGCCTATTTGAAAGCGCGTGCACTAGAATAACTGTCCCCTACTAACATGCACTAGCATGTAGCATACAAGATGTTCATGATCCAGTAGATACCTAATAATACACATGGAAGGAACATAAATAGTAGTCACTTATTGTAATAATGAATCTATACTTGGAATAACTAAAAGGTTGCAGGCAACAGTACTGCGCCGGTAGCCTACTACCGCATAGGCTACTTCGCTTCTCTCACTCTGTCTCCCCTCTGAGTCCGTATGCGCCCTACGCAACGGAACTCCGGAAACAGCAGCAAAACGACAGTGCAGTTAATTGATACATGAAAGTATTAATAGTGTTGTCTTGTGTGTGAGTAATGTGTATTGTAAAGTGTTACATACATAAACTTAAAGAGAGCTGCAATGCATAGTAAAATAAAGATATAACCCACTCATCATCCCCATGTGTTCTAGCTAGCAGGCCAAGTCACAGGAACCACGAGTCCCAGCACCGAAAGCGAGAACCCAGGAAAAGACTGTAGAGAACACAAGGACAGATAAATTACGTTACTCTACTATACCGGCACTACGAGCGAGCTGTAGTCTCTGGTACTGCACTCGCTCCTGGCTCGGTAGGCAAATCAAGGCTAAGTCCTCACCCCTCTACAGACAACTCCTGGGCATGGTCGGGCTCTTACACATGGCACTAGTCTAGTCACAAATTGGATGATGAGCTGGGCATATAACTCGTGAACATGTAGAACGTTCACCAACTATCCTCATCAAGAAGATCGCTGTTCACATTAACCCCTTAAATCTAATACATGTAAATATATGCTTGTCCTAAGAGTAATACGAGAGGTGAGTGCTGAAACTCCTTTAGGACCTCAAGGGAAGGGTATGCATTTAAATAGAGAGAAGAATGAAATGAGAGTAATGTCGTCAGAGAGAAAGAGTGCAACCGTGAGAAATTGGGAGAGAGGGCAAGGGATGTTAGAATCTCAAAGGTTCTAGGCAACCTGGTCATAGAGCACACAGCGAGCCTGCAGGCAATGTGCTGTACGACAACATGGGCAGCCCAGACAGCATAGGCAGGCGGCAATGTACTACCAACCCTGTCGCACCTAGCTATAAGCGCAGGGCTGCCAACCGGTCCATACGTCTGGCAACCACCCCCCCGGCAGCGTGGCGCACCGCTACCCTCTCGCTCTGAAGTCTAACTCACTCTCTCTCTCTGAATTCCCACTGTCTTATCTATCAACTTCTCTATTGATACTACATATTAAATGGAAGGTCTCGACATGGCTTAAAACAAAACCCACCACTGGTTAGCAAATGACGAGACCTTTGCAGAGATACAAAGAACATAGTTATACGTTGTCACACTCAATATAAGCAGCCAGCATGGTACACGGTCCGTGACGGTACAGTGGAGTACCAAGGAGTACAATCAGGTTACGTTGCTACGCACTGGGTGCGTCACAACATATTTGCATGGCCCTATCTATTTCATGTCTCAATTATTGTATTAATTAGTTTTAGTTAAGTATCTCATGCTTCATTGTTCAACTTTAAATATGAATCAGTTTCTTTGTTCATAAATTCGAATTGAGTGAAGCCTCATTTCCTTTTATTTATGTTCGACTTGAGTGAAGCCTCAAGACTTTTATCCATTTAACTTTGAGACCTAGATGAAGCTCCGACCTTGGTTATTCGAGACAGACCGGGCTTCATCCAAAGCTATATAAGGCTCCCAGAATTTGAGTTTAGTCAGTCTCATCTCAACACTACAACGAGGTCTCTTTTACTCTCCCCAAGGTGTGAGGGGCGAGCTTGGACGAGAGAAGGCATCACCAATGGATAAGTTTGTTTGTTCCCTGTGTTTATATTGGGGTTAATTGGGGTTAAATTAACATTGATAATGTTTTTGTGTGCAGTTGGGATATAGGAATCTCCTACATATAAAGTATTTGTTTATATGCATCATTAAACCTAGGAATATAATATTTAAACTAACTTAATTTTTTCATAATTCCTTATTTGTATTATTTCCTAATTATCTCATTATTAACTTATTAACTTATTATTACCTTAACTTATTATCTTAATAACTTCTATCATAATGGCCTTATATTAACTTTCTTATTAACTCCTAAAACTCACTTTAACCTTATGGCGTAACCTCCAGTTAGTTGATTAAAATCCCTAGACTCTATTACATTGCTTCAAAGTTCTCTATTAATATTTTAATATTAACTGGCTGGTGGGGGCGTTATAATAAAAAAAAAAAAAAAATATATATATATATATATATATATATATATATACACAAACACACACTCACGTGTACATAGACAAACACATCCCACCTCCCTTCACACACCTGCACACACCACAAACACTCTTTCACACCCACACACTCACACTCACACACACACAGACAAGCCCTCCCCTCACTCACAAAACCAAGCCACATACACACACACACACACGCACACACAAAACCAGAGCTCCCCCCCCCCCAACCCAACACACAAACCAATTCAGATATATATATATATATATATATATATATATATATAATATGTGCTTGTGTGAAGAAGACATAGTTGAGAAAGTTACATAGGTATATAGAGTTACATAGACACACAAACCACACAGAGTTTGTAGTCTTTAATATGCTGTCCAACCTTTATTCTAATATACATCTATCTACTGAGTTTAAATAAAGACAGTTAAGCAGAGAGAAAGAGAGTGAGTGAGGGCGTGAGAGAGTAGACTAAACAGTACTAAGAGAGAGAGAGAGAGAGAGACGTATTGCTTCAACAACTTAGATCGTAATTCTTAACACCTCTCAAGATGTTGTTGCTGTTTTTGTTGTTGTTTCTGTGTTGTTGATGTTATTATTTGTGTGTTTGTTGTTGCGGGTAAATTGTTTTATGGTGTCTTCGTTGGTGTTGTTTTTCCTATGCATATGAAGGAGACAAAAGGCAGGCTTCCTGCAACGAGTGTCTTCCCCACCCACAGTCAAACGAGTGACAGAGCCAAATTCAAGGGACGTTGGGGTCAAAATACCTGAACACTTACACAAAGTTTAAAGCAGTCTAAGTCATAGGATGAAGGAACGATTGATAGAATGAGCATGTTCCAGAGTTCACTTGCTGGGTAGAAGACAGACAACAAATTCGCCAATTCTTGGGTTGGAGAGCTGGAAAAAATAAAGGTGGGACTGTGAAAGGCGGGTGTCTACAATGATCGAGCTAATATTTCTACCATTTGAGAAGGCTCAGCCAGGGAATAAGTTACAACAATAAAAGCCCATTTGCTCTAGCCCTTTTTGAGTACCGAGGTTAGGGTTCACGATTTCTGGCCTACATATTTGGAACAGGGTATAGGATTGTTGTTTCTGATAGTAGTGTTTGTTGTTGTTGTTGTTGTTTTAGAGTTGGGTGTAAAAGGGATCTGCCTTTTTTGGGCGAATCGGCTCTTTGCAGACTTCAGTTATCTTCTGTTCATATGTTTGTATTTTGTTGTTGTTGTGGTTGGTATTAGAACACTTAGACCTAGCAATAATCTCTCTCCCCCTACCACCCACACACACACACACATGTTAGCCCAGACACAACACACACACGCACACACACACACACACTCGCACACTACCCGTCCCTTGCATAATATCATCTGACTAGAGCCGCATTTCGGTATAATATCTCTGAGCGAAAAGAAAGCGTCACAAAACAAATATATATAAAATAATTTAAGATATATTAAATAACTGAAGGTGAACGTCAATAAAAGTAAAGTAATGGTGTGTAATAGGGGAGAGCATAGGGTGAATCTAGATGTGAGGTTGGATGGGGAAATATTGGAACAAGTAGTTTTTTAAATATCTAGGAGGAACAATAAGCAGGAGTGGAGGTATGGAAGTAGAGGTAAAACAGAGAGTGTGTGAAGGAAGGAAGATTTTCGGAGCAATGGGAAGTATGTGGAAGACGAGAAATCTCGGAGTGAAAGTAAAAAGTGCACTGTATCAAGGAATTGTTGTGCCAACAGTGATGTATGGGGCTGAGACATGGGCTCTGAAGAAAAAGGAGAAAAGAGGGCTGGATGTGATGGAGATGAGCTGCTTGAGGAGTATGTGTGGAGTTACTCGTAGAGACAGATTGAGGAATGAAGAGATACGTAGGAGAGTGGGGCAGCAGGAACATTTGTCAGCCAGAGTGGACAGAAGGGTGCTGAGCTGGTATGGTCATGTTGAACGAATGGGAGATGAAAGGCTTACAAAGAGAATATGTGAGTCCGGTACAAGGGGAGATAGAAGGGCAGGAAGACCCCCATTGAGATGGAGAGACTGTGTAAGAAAGGCTTTAGATGATAGAGGAATGACTATAGATCAGGCAGGGGAAGTGGTGGTGGACAGGAGTGAATGGAGAATGCTTGTGAATAGTTGAGTGAACACGTGGTCATTTGGAGTAAGGGGTCGGGCGCAAGTTGGACTAGATAATAGTCCATCAGGCGCCTGGCCCGGGGAGACGATTAATATGAAGGGTGTGCCTGGAAGTGTGGTGGGAGGGCTTGTGGCTTTGGCTCCGCTGCATGTCTGCCTGCCGAAATCGGAACCTCTCCGGGTGGTCAGGGGCCGGGGGAGTGCTGGAGCGACCTTGGTAACCCTGGTCTCTGGGTCTTCTCCTGGGTGACCTGGATGTGTGAGTGTTTGTGTTTTTTATCTGTGTTTATTTTTTGTTTTATGTTGTTTTTGTGTTTTCCCTGATCTTGCTCTGTCTTGAGTCGGCTACCCCCAAAATGGGGATTGGGCCTGAGCATATAGATAGATAGATAGATAGATTAAATATATAAATAAATTTATAAAATAGTATGATTGATAATATCTTTCAATAGATAGGATAGATAGATTGATAAATGGTATATATATATATATACAGGGTGTATTGAAATAACTGTTACAGACTATGACGAACATATTGTAAAATGGAAAATTAACATAATTATATTGTATCACATTTTCCCCCAAAAAAGTGTTATTAATGAGATAATAATTGTGCTTATTTAGAAATCTAGCAAAACAGGGTTACAAATAAAGCACTGAATAACTGATACATGATTAACATGTTTACTATGGACTTGACTAAAGGGACGTATTTCCAACTAAATTATTTACTATTACGTACGATCCTATATCCAATTCCCTGTTCAAAATCGGAAAATTAGTTCGTGGGAAACAAGTTCGAAGGATTTTCGAACTTATTGCCTAATTTCAAATTTAATATCGAGTGGATATTTTTGTACATAATTCCAATTAGCACTTTTCGAACCTAATTCAAGCTAGACCATTTCGAACTTACTGATGCTTACTTGGAAAGAAATTCGAAAACAGACCTGTTTCATACCCTGCACTATCTTATTGTACGCGTACCTAATTCACCCTCCCTATATATATATATATATATATATATATATATATATATATATATATATATATATATATATATACCTTCAATCGGGAGCGATCAAAGAACAATATAAACATGAACACCAACAAGACCTGAGCCGCCCTGACCTAGAAAATCATACTACTGTTATTGATAAAGAAAACTACCCTACACATCCTTTCTCTGAGATCTACCATTAATAACCCAAATACAAGACTTACAAATACTCCCATCCATGAAAAAACATGTAAGCCCCGAGAGCTCCGCACCCCCCACCAGCCGCGCCGAACCCCCTTCATGCCCTTCCCACCACCTCTACCTCGCATGATAGCAGCGCGGGCCCCCCTAGCCAACTGAAAACAAGACAAAGCCAGCGCATCGCCCTACGCCAGTGCATAACCAATCAAAACTCGCAGAGCTAGAATTAGCTCCGCTCACCTCCCTCACCAAGTCAACACTACTCCTATAAATACGACCCCCGATTCATCGCTCATCACTCCTTCTCCTGAGGATGACTTGTGACCAAGTCAAAACGTCGAGGCCAAACCACAACTATGCAGAACTACTCTACCAACTACCTGAACATCAGAGGAAAATTGCTAGAAATGTCGAAGTAATGGATAATAAACTTATTAATATTGAAATTGCTGCTTCTATTAACCTTGTTTGTCTCCAAAGAAGATCTGCTACCTGGCTATATCTGCTACCTGGCTATATCTGCTACCTGGCTATATCTGCTACCTGGCTATATCTGCTACCTGGCTATATCTGCTACCTGGCTATATCTGCTACCTGGCTATATCTGCTACCAGGCTATATCTGCTACCTGGCTATATCTGCTACCTGGCTATATCTGCTACCAGGCTATATCTGCTACCTGGCTATATCTGCTACCTGGCTATATCTGCTACCTGGCTATATCTGCTACCTGGCTATATCTGCTACCTGGCTATATCTGCTACCTGGCTATATCTGCTACCTGGCTATATCTGCTACCTGACTATATCTGCTACCTGGCTATATCTGCTACCTGGCTATATCTGCTACCTGGCTATATCTGCTACCTGGCTATATCTGCTACCTGGCTATATCTGCTACCTGGCTATATCTGCTACCTGGCTATATCTGCTACCTGGCTATATCTGCTACCTGGCTATATCTGCTACCTGGCTATATCTGCTACCTGGCTATATCTGCTACCTGGCTATATCTGCTACCTGGCTATATCTGCTACCTGGTTATATCTGCTACCAGGCTATATCTGCTACCTGGCTATATCTGCTACCTGGCTATATCTGCTACCTGGCTATATCTGCTACCAGGCTATATCTGCTACCTGGCTATATCTGCTACCTGGCTATATCTGCTACCTGGCTATATCTGCTACCTGGCTATATCTGCTACCTGGCTATATCTGCTACCTGGCTATATCTGCTACCTGGCTATATCTGCTACCTGACTATATCTGCTACCTGGCTATATCTGCTACCTGGCTATATCTGCTACCTGGCTATATCTGCTACCTGGCTATATCTGCTACCTGGCTATATCTGCTACCTGGCTATATCTGCTACCTGGCTATATCTGCTACCTGACTATATCTGCTACCTGGCTATATCTGCTACCTGGCTATATCTGCTACCTGACTATATCTGCTACCTGGCTATATCTGCTACCTGGCTATATCTGCTACCTGGCTATATCTGCTACCTGGCTATATCTGCTACCTGACTATATCTGCTACCTGGCTATATCTGCTACCTGACTATATCTGCTACCTGGCTATATCTGCTACCTGGCTATATCTGCTACCTGGCTATATCTGCTACCTGGCTATATCTGCTACCTGGCTATATCTGCTACCTGACTATATCTGCTACCTGGCTATATCTGCTACCTGGCTATATCTGCTACCTGGCTATATCTGCTACCTGACTATATCTGCTACCTGGCTATATCTGCTACCTGGCTATATCTGCTACCTGGCTATATCTGCTACCTGGCTATATCTGCTACCTGGCTATATCTGCTACCTGGCTATATCTGCTACCTGACTATATCTGCTACCTGGCTATATCTGCTACCTGGCTATATCTGCTACCTGGCTATATCTGCTACCTGGCTATATCTGCTACCTGGCTATATCTGCTACCTGGCTATATCTGCTACCTGACTATATCTGCTACCTGGCTATATCTGCTACCTGGCTATATCTGCTACCTGGCTATATCTGCTACCTGGCTATATCTGCTACCTGGCTATATCTGCTACCTGGCTATATCTGCTACCAGGCTATATCTGCTACCTGGCTATATCTGCTACCAGGCTATATCTGCTACCTGGCTATATCTGCTACCTGGCTATATCTGCTACCTGGCTATATCTGCTACCTGGCTATATCTGCTACCTGGCTATATCTGCTACCTGGCTATATCTGCTACCTGGCTATATCTGCTACCAGGCTATATCTGCTACCTGGCTATATCTGCTACCAGGCTATATCTGCTACCTGGCTATATCTGCTACCTGGCTATATCTGCTACCTGGCTATATCTGCTACCTGGCTATATCTGCTACCTGGCTATATCTGCTACCTGGCTATATCTGCTACCTGGCTATATCTGCTACCTGGCTATATCTGCTACCTGGCTATATCTGCTACCTGGCTATATCTGCTACCTGGCTATATCTGCTACCTGGCTATATCTGCTACCTGGCTATATCTGCTACCAGGCTATATCTGCTACCTGGCTATATCTGCTACCTGGCTATATCTGCTACCTGGCTATATCTGCTACCTGGCTATATCTGCTACCTGGCTATATCTGCTACCAGGCTATATCTGCTACCTGGCTATATCTGCTACCAGGCTATATCTGCTACCTGGCTATATCTGCTACCTGGCTATATCTGCTACCTGGCTATATCTGCTACCTGGCTATATCTGCTACCTGGCTATATCTGCTACCTGGCTATATCTGCTACCTGGCTATATCTGCTACCTGGCTATATCTGCTACCTGGCTATATCTGCTACCTGGCTATATCTGCTACCTGACTATATCTGCTACCAGGCTATATGAATATTAAGCTCCACAACGAGAATGCCAGATATAGGACCAGCACACGTAAATTCCGGGAGGATTTGGCACGTGAAGAAACAACAGAGAAACAAGAAATGGCTCAAAACTAACGGTGAGAGCGAGATGCCCTTATACAGTCGTGGGAAACTGAGACCATACCAGATGAACTTCGGCACCCAATCAACCAAAGACTCCGCCAACTAGAAGAACAACACAGACGTAAAGTAGAAAGCACCAACATCAATAAGTGTTCACGTCTATACGGTGGCAATATAAAACTACCAAGACCTACTAAAGGATACATCAACTTCACCAACACCGAACCGACTCCCGAACAAGACGACCAACTCGACGAGGGCCTTAACTGACACTACATCAATAAACTCAAACCCCACCGTAACAGACTCTAAATCGAAATCCTCCTTGACGAGATCACGCGACTAGAGAAAGGCGGTAAGGTCACCACCACCCCTGCCCTCCAACCCACCCTACTCGCCGAAGCCGCTAAAACAAGGGGATCACACCAAAGCAAAATTCTCCACAAGTCTCGCTTCCAGGCTGCCAAACTAATACGGGAGAATCCTGACATCATCAGAAGAGCAGACAAAGCCGCATGTCTGGTCATGCACGATAGAGAGGAATATCTACGCAAAATGGATAACATACTGAGAGGCGAAAACAAGTTTAGGAAGATTACTCTTAATCAAACTAAAAAAATCAAGCGGAAAGCCACCACCACCATAACCGCTATCAATGCCAAAACAGGAAGGATCCACCTCAAGAAACAAATAGGAGAATTTTCACCTGGATACGCCTACGGTACCATTAAGATGCATAAACCTGGGAACGTTTTACGCCCCATAATCTCCCAGATTCCCACTGCCATGTACCAGATAGCTAAAACACTCAACACCCTCCTCACTCCCTACACTCCAAGCAAATATATCCTCTCATCCTCCAATGACTTCCTCGATATCCTACGAGATGCACCACCGACTGAAGACCACATCATCGCTTCCCTTGATGTCGACAGCCTATTCACCAATGTACAGGTGGATAGGAAAATAAACTTCATCCTACGCCGTGTCTACCACTGCCCTGATACTACTCCACTGGACATCCCCAAAATAGCCATGAAGACCCTACTTGAACTCTTAACCACGCTGAAATATGTACCAACAAGTCGACGGCGTAGCGATGGGGAGCCCCCTGGGAGTTCTCTTCGCCAACTTCTTCACAGGAACCATCGAAGAAGAGCTCCTGGAGACCCACCGCCCCTCCATCTACTGCCGATATGTTGACGATATATTTGTGCGAGCCAAGGACATCTGTGAACTACGGAACCTACAACAATGATTTATGGCCGCTTAAGGACTCCACTTCATTTACAAAGAATCAACCAATGGACGACTCTCCTTCCTGGACATCCTTATCTCCACCCACGACAACGGATTAAAAACTACAGTTTATACAAAACCCACCAACAACAGACTATGCCTGAATGGAAACAGTGAATGCCCCCGACGCTATCTACAGTCCACCATCTCCGCCTACGTCAGAAGGGCCCTCACCCACTGTACCACATGGTGGGCCATCCACCGAGAACTGGAAAGATCATCCCAAGTCCTCATTAACAACGGTTATTATAACTCCGAAGTTTCCCCCACCATCAAGAAACAATTAGATAAATGGTATAACCAAGACAACCCAGAGACTATCAAACTATACTACCGGAATTATGTCTTCCGACTACGCAACTGACGAAAAAATAATAAGGGAAATAATAGACACAAACGTACACCCCACTAATCCGGACAACTTACACCCCACTAATCCGGACAACAAAATCAGACTCACCTCACTTGAGACTCACTTAAAACCACCAATCTCATCCTCAAGAACCGCCCCACCACCACCAGAAAAAGGCCCGATGAGTGATGACCACGTTATATACCAACACATATGCAACATTGAAAACTGTGGAGCTCAAAAATACATTGGTATGACACAGATCCGCCTATCTCGCCGGCTAACTCTACACCTTCAATCGGGAGCGATCAAAGAACACTATAAACAAAAACACCAACAAGACCTGAGCCGCCCTGACCTAGAAAAACATTCTGCTGTTATTGATAAAGAAAATGACCCTTGGCAACTCGCTATCCTTGAAGCCCTACACATCCTTTCTCTGAGACATACCATTAATAATCAAATACAAAACCTACAAATACTCCCATCCATAAAAAAACCACGTCGCCGCCGAGGGAGCTCCATGCCCCCACCAGCTGCGCAGAACCCCCCTCATGCCCATCCCACCACCTCCACCTCGCATGATAGCAGCACTGGCTCCCCTAGCCAACCGACAACAAGATAAAGCCAGCGTATCGCCCTACGCCAGCGCACAACCAAATCAAAACCCGCAGAGCTAGAATTAGCTCCGCCCACCTCCCTCAACAGGTCATCACTACTCCTATAAATACGACCCCCTATTCATCGCTCATCACTCCTTCTCCTGAGGATGACTTGTGACCAAATCGAAACGTTGAGGCGAAACCACAACTATGCAGAACTACTCTACCAACTACCTGAACATCAGAGGAAAATTGCTCGAGATATCGAAGTGATAAATAATAAACTTATTAATACTGAAATTGCTGCTTCTTTTAACCTTATTTGTCTCAAAGAAATCTACCTGGCTATACGAGTATATATATATATATATATATATATATATATATATATATATATATATATACAAGAGAGAACTAATGGCAACATTGTCCTCTCTTCAAATCAAAGAAAGCTCTAATGCAAACACTAATTGCATAACAAAACAAAACTATGATGATCCTACAGAACAACCATCTGATTCCAATAGTGAGGAATGGCAAAAGCAACTCAACATTCGCAAACATGCATTTTACCACCATATCAGATCTATACCGCCATCTATAATAATTTTCTTAAGCAAACTGAACCCGTAATCCCTCCTAAGTTCAGAGAAAAACCTATTTCTGGGCAAAGTGAAAACCACACAAGAGACAAAAAAAGTTAGAAATAGCAAAAGTCAAAACTGAAATTGAACGATTAGATGAACAAACAGAGAAACGGCTACAAATCATGGAGGAAGCAGAACACCAAATAAAAACCTTGGTAAACAGACACGAATCCCCCGAGGTAAGGCAAAACCTCATAGCAAATTGGCTTTCAGACATTAAGAAGGAAGAAGACCTCTCTAACAGCATTTGGGAGAAAAAGCAAACTTTCTTCCAAGACATGAACAACAACCAAGACAAAACTGAAAGTAATACGCACGTTTCTAATGCCCCAAGAAACATCAACAGGAAGCCAATTACTTACAGCAATACACATAAGAATACACATTATCAGAAGCAGAATAAAGCAAAACCAAGCTATGCAAATTCTAAAAATGAACCAACCCTCCAAAGTTTAGGCACTGCAATCTCCCAACTAAATGCAGCTGTTCAAAGTATACTCCAACCAAATGACAAGCCAGACAGCAGTGGTAATTTGTTCGGGAATCGGCATTGGCGGAAAATTCCAAAATAGACCCAAAAGTAATCCATCTATCCACAGTAAATTTTAGTGACGCTGAACACTCTATACTTGCTAAGGGTTAAAATTCTGTCTCACACCCAAGGATCAAAATAGAGAAGAGCTTAACAATGATATCGATTAGTTTTGCCGAAAACTAAGGCTAAAAGAATACTTTCATGACAAACCAAAGGAAAACATTTCACTGGTTAAAGGTAAGTCTTCTTGGGAACCTCAGAGTGGCCTAAACCAGACTTTGGACAAAACCATAACTTTCCTTAAACTTACTAAAACTATTACGAATGACCCCAAATGCAAAAAATCCAATCTTAAATATGATTAAGCAATAGCTTCTCTAAAAAAAAAAAAAGACGTAACTAACAGCTCTGTCTTGAGTCGGCTACCCCCAAAATGGGGATTGGGCCTGAGCATATAGATAGATAGATAGATAAAAGAAGCAGATAAAGGATCAGCAGTCGTCCTAATGGACAGTATTTTCTATGAACATACAATTATGGAAATATTGAACGATCAAGAAACATATAAAAGGATCCCTAACAATGTTGATAAAACCACCATCAACAAAGTCAAAACTGCATTACAAAAATACGAAAGCTCCCTAACTAAAGATGAAATAAAGTACCTTACAAATTTCGAATATAAAACTAGTATATTTTATGGCCTTCCAAAAATACACAAATCAAAATCCATAATCAAGGCTATCGAAGAAGGGAATTCAGAGTATATATTGGTCCCGAACCCTTCAGATTTAAAGATGAGGCCTATTGTTGCTGGTCCTGCTTGCCCTACCCACAGACTCAGTCACCTCCTGGTATTTTACTACAACCTTTTCTAAAACTCATCCCTGCATACATAAAGAATAATCTAGAATTTTTAAAGAAAATCCCTTCTCAGCTGAGTGACTCTGAAATGTGTGTGACTCTCGACGTAGTTAGCCCATATAGCAACATTCGTCATGAATTGGGATACAAAGCCACAAATTATTGGCTTGAAAATCATTATGAACAAACAAACCGTTTACCCTCTAGCCTGATTTCGGACGGGTGCAAATTGATCCTCGAAAATAACTCCTTTGAGTTTAATGGATCAAATTATCTACAAGTATCTGGAACAGCAATGGGAACGAAGTTTGCCCCAAAGTATGCAAATCTGGTCCTGGGATATTTGGAGAATACCTTTTATTATAAAATACTCTCCTCGTTTGGCGAATCCACTGCCAATAATATAAAGAACAACTATATGAGATATTTAGATGATGTCTTCATGGTATGGGATGAAAGAGATGGTGATGTATACACGCTAATAGACTTGATACATGAGCTTGATCCCAAAATTAATTTCACCTGTGATAAAATAGGAGATACGGTAACTTTCTTGGATGTTAAAATTATGAAGCAAACAAATGCAGTGATAACAGATGTCCACTATAAAGCTACTGACACAAAACAATATCTGGAATATAACTCGAACCACCCGAGACACGTAAAAAAACAACATTCCATTCAACTTAGCACGCAGAATTTGCACAATTGTTTCAGAACTTACTCTGAGAGATATAAGATTAAGTGAATTAAAAGACTTTTTTATTGGCTCGTAATTATCCTAAAGGCATAATAAATAATGGAATAAGTCGCGCAAAGCAGATTTTCATCAGCGTACTACGTACTACGCATCAGTGATAAAGCAACTGACAATACATCCAATGATATACTACCATACATAAGTACATACAATACATCCTATGATATACTACCATACATAAGTACATACAATACATCCAATGATATACTACCATACATAAGTACATTCAATACATCCAATGATATACTACCATACATAAGTACATACAATACATCCAATGATATACTACCACACATAAGTACATACAATACATCCAATGATATACTACCATACATAAGTACATACAATACATCCAATGATATACTACCATATATAAGTACATGCAATACATCCAATGATATACTACCATACATAAGTACATACAATCCAAACTTCGATGATCATTTCAGTGGAGCAAAATCCGCAGTTCTATCTATCTATCTATTGCCAGACGCCTTACTTCCCTTACGAGGGTGGCCATACACAGAGTGCCCCCAAGCGAACCTATTCCCTGTGAGAGGGACAACCCGAGCCAGTTTAGTGAAGGATTTACAGGATTGACCACTCAATTTGGGATCCGTCCGACTCCGAGGCCCTCTGTGTATCTTGTTAGCACTATTTTTCTACAGTGGTGTTCGGCTAATCCATCCACTAACCTGCCTTACCCTTAGGTAAGCAGTACGGATTTGTATCAGGTTTACTCCCCTAGACAGGTTGCCAACCAAGGCTGACGAGTCCCATCCACCCGGATTTGTATAAGGTTGTCTCCCCTAGATGAGTTGCCGACCAAGGCTAACGAGTCCCATCCACCCGTAAGTTGCCCTATTAAAAACCTCTCAAGAAACTAAGCATATATATAAAGATGTTTCATTAATAAAGTCGAAGAAACAACCCAGTAACCTTAATAATTTGCTAACCAAGGCCAGATTCAATACGGTACAAAATCAAGGGGTGACGAAATGTGGTAACCCAAGATGCAAATTATGCACACAAATAATAGAAGGGAATCAATTCAAATGTGTAGATACTAATTACACACTTGAAATGTGTTACACATCATAATATGAATTGTTCCACGCTCAATTGTATCTACGTGATTCGTTGTAATGGCTGTAATTCCATCTACATTGGCGAGACTTCGAATCTTAGACCACATTAGACATAATACAGGGCTATATGTTAGTACTCGCATATCAAAATGTGCTAAAGATAAATCTCCTAATTTTAATATAATGCCCTTTTACAAAGTAAAGAAAGACGACGTTGCTTTGAGAAAGAGTAAAGAAAGTCACTTCATAAATAAATTCAAGCCTCATTTGAATAAAGAACTATAAATAGACTCTGAACGAAAAACAATATTGGAACAAGAACGAAGTATTTTTTTAAACTATCATAACCGAAGACAAAAAAATTGTCTAAACCAGTGACTGGAAATCCACAGAAGAGTACAGAACAAATACCTGACTCTGGAGCCAGCCACTCTTGCACATTTTTATAATAACTGAAGTTCTACGAAAATAGAGAAATGCATTTTAACAATTTTACATAAACATTATTTTAATATGTACACAACAGTCCGAGCCTTCTAATAAGATACTCGGACATACTTTTTAAACCCTTATTTTGTGCATGCAATATATTTTAGATGCAATTTAATTTTAGCACTAACATTTTTTAAACTTTGTGCAGTGAACCTACCCTTTTCTACACACCTTTAGTGTGGAAGCATATTCGCATATACTTTTACTACAAGAATCAATAGTTTTCATGTTTTATATATATATACAGTATATATATATATATATATATATATATATATATATAGAGAGAGAGAATATTATAACATTACACCACTAACCTGTTAAGCCAATCACCAACAACAGCACTTCAACACACATTGGCCACGGCATCTTCTGAAATAATAATATATATAAATATATAAATACATAAATGAATACATATAAACATACATACACTCATATATACATACACACAAACATACATGTATACATACATACATACATACATACATATACACATACATAGTGAGTAAATTGCTTAATAGGTGGCGTTCTGAGAGTGAGGGTCAGAGCCTTGGGGATGAGACAGTAAAGCACAAAGGCGAAGCAGTTCCACAGATGCTTCGAGCCGTAAGTGGGCAACCAAGCGCCATGCATCTTGTGAAGGCAAGATGGCACAGGCTGGTTGCAGCACATGTCACACTCTCTAGACTGGAACAAGATCTCACGGGCTTCAGTGTTGAGCGGTTGAATGTACAGGCTCTTAGCCTATGCCCACGAGGGAGGAGTAGTTGGAATATATATATATATATATATATATATATACATACATATATGTAAGGGGAGTTGTGGTGGAGTGATCTTGCAACTGGACTAGTAATCCAATGGACCCGGGTTCGAATCTCGATATGGCAATGGTAAGATATTATTGGGATGGAATTTGTGATGTACTTAGTATCAGTGCATTACCATAAAGCTCACCGAAACGCCAAATAAGTACCCTCATTGTTCCCTGATTAAATAGCACTGTATGAATACTCCCATATTCAAAATATGCTACAGGGAGACAATGCCTAGTTTATTACTCAATAGGTGGCGTTCTGAAAGTGAGGGTCCGAGTCTATGAGGTGGGACAGTAAAGCACTGGAGCGAGGCAGCTTCAGAAATCGGGCTGTTTCGAGCTGTGAGTGAGCAACTAAGCCCCATGCATCCTGCGAAGGTAAGATGGCAGGGGCTGGTTGCAGTTAAAAAAAAAATGCTTCACATATCTCACTCCCTAGACTGGAACGAAAAACCTCAAGCGCTTCACCGTTCAATGAAGAACGGTTGAATGTACAGGCTCTCGGCCTATGCCCAAGAGGGAGTAGTTGGAATATAGAATAACGAAACAAAATATATATATATATATATATATATATATATATATATATATATATATACAGTATATACAGTATAATTATATACTCAGGCACATAATCCATAGCTGGGGGTGGCCAACTTGAGACAGAGCCCGAACAGAAACAATGGATAATGTTCCAATGATTAGCGTCCGGGACCACATTTGCGTTCCCTAACCCCTTTCTCAACCTCGTCTAGTAGGAGAAATTTACAAGGGGAGGAGGATTCCCAGGCTCCCACTTCTAAAGAAGGAAAAGTAGTACAGGGAAAAAGACAGACAGAAACGACTAAGGTTGGGTAGAGGATGCCAAACCTCACTCTGTACAGGACCAGCCCTCATCGGACCAGATAGTGAACATTGCACTAAGCTATGTATTTATTTATTTATGTATGTATTTACTTGTTTATATGTTTATCTATTTATGGATTTATTTATGTATATATCAATTTATTTATATATTATATATATATACGTATTTATGTATGTATGTTCGTATTAATATATTTCTGTATTTATTGATTCATGTATGCATTTTGTATTTGTGTTTATTTGTCTTTTGAAAGCTTTATCTGGCTATCATTAGACGGTTTCAGACAGTTTAGGAAGGATCTGTAGGAATTATATGGGTAAAGACTATCTCAATTAACCCTCCGACTTCGATATACCCTTCCTAATCTGAATAAAATAGTCTAATAATAGCCAGAAAACAAGAACATAAATGCGAATCGGATCTTGAGAGAGTCAAGGGGACAGTTGTTATTTGGGGGAGTCAATTGATCATTATATTCATTTATTTTTTAGTGTCGTCGCTAAACCTCCATGAAGCTTAAAAAAAACACCCCGTAAACCCCTTTCAAGATAATTTGTAAATTTTTCGGTAGACAAACGCCCTGGCCGAAGGCCAATTCCTTCTAAAATTACAGGCTCCCTATCGCTCACCAAGAAAAGATTGACACTCGAATAGCAAGAAAGGTCTAAATAATTGACAAAACAATTAGGCTAAAGGTCTCAAAATCAGCGTAGTAACAGAACGAACGTCTTAAAATGTTAAGACTAATATGCTAAACATGAGGAAGAAGGTGGCCTATATAAAGCGACTACCTCCCCCTTAACTACTGCATAACAATCAATACTCGTCTATTTCAGTCACATTATTTTTGACTTTCCTACGTAAAATTACAGTGTGTATCCGAATTTGTGTGGCCAACTGTACCTTTGAGAGACCATACACTTGTGTACATAAGACCAATCGGTATATTTGCTAATGAGGCTAAACATGAGGGAGAAGGGGATCCAGAAAAAAACCGTATACCTCCTTTACCAACGCCAAGCAAGTCAATCTATAAGAACAATGGAAACACTACCTTACTATACCCTCTTCCAAATAAGTAGGCCAGAAATCGTGAACCCTAACCTCTATAGCTAACAAAAACACGGATAGAGGAAATGGGCTATACAATTCCAAACTGATACCCTGGCTGACTTTTCCCAAATGGTAGAAATTATAGCTCGGTTATGCTAGTCCTTCATGAGTTAGGGAGGTTAATGTTTAGGAGTATTTAGCCTACTTGTTTGAAACAGCGTATAAGGATTTACCTTGCAATCCTTATATTGACCCGTTGAGGATTATGCCGTATGTGGACAGTATATTCTGGCTGTTATTATACGAATGTACAGTATGTAGCTTAGGAAGGACCTGTGGGAATTATATTGGTAAAGACTATCTCAATTAACCCTGTGACTTCCATATACCCATTCTATTCTGAATCTATCTATCTATGTATTGCCAGACGCCTTACTCCTCTTTACGAGGGTGGCCATACACAAAATGCCCCCAAGCAGAACTAACCCATGTGAGGACAACCCGTGCCAGTTTACTTAAGGACTTACAGGATTGACCCCTCAACTTACGATCCGTCTGACTCAGAGACCTTGAATGTATTCTTGTAGCACTAATGTTCTACAGTGCTGTGCGGCTAGTTCAGCCATTAATCTGCTTCACCCTAAGGTGAGCAGTACGGATTTGTATAAGGTTTACTCCCCTAGACAGGTTGCCGACAATGAAGCATCTTGGTTGAGCCAAAGAACTTTCAGTCTTTTACTGTACTTCTCACTTCTCCGCTTGTTCTTCCTTTGTCCATATGCTCTTCTTTCATACTTTACTCCAGCCATCTGGTCTGGTCTGGTCAGGTTTCCGACCAAGGCTGACGAGCCCCATCCACCAGAATAACATCGTTAAATAACAAATATATAGTTAAGATATTCTACTAAAAAATAAACATATACTGTACATTGACATTAATAAACATATACTGTACATTGACATTAATAAACATATACTGTACATTGACATTAATAAACATATACTGTACATTGACATTAATATACATATACTGTACATTGACATTAATAAACATATACTGTACATTGACATTAAAAAACATATACTGTACATTGACATTAATAAACATATACTGTACATTGACATTAATATACATATACTGTACATTGACATTAATAAACATATACTGTACATTGACATTAATAAACATATACTGTACATTGACATTAATAAACATATACTGTACATTGACATTAATAAACATATACTGTACATTGACATTAATATACATATACTGTACATTGACATTAATAAACATATACTGTACATTGACATTAATAAACA
>JBAKBP010031121.1:0-24840 GCA_037953745.1 Lithodes maja | reverse complement strand
AACCCATTCCCGATTCTCACCATCCACGTCGGCCGCCCTCTCGGCAACGACTAAGGGTGGAGTCCCGGAAGTGGGCACCGCAAAGTCGTTGCTGAGAAGAAGGTCGACGCCCTCAACTGGCAAACACTCAACGATCCCTACATCCAGCTCCCTGCACACCTCTCCCACTCTCAACTCCAACCTCACAAGTGGGTATGACCTCGTAGCATTTATACCCTGCACCACAACAACTCTGGCCGCATTTATCGGTTTCCCTGTGAAGTTCCTCAACAAAGTTTGCGAAGCCCCCGTATCCCTCAGCAAGTCAACCCTCCGTAGTTCACTCCCCCAGCTCACAAACCCGTGTCCCCGATGGCTACAGAAAGTGTCCCGGACAGGTGTCGAGCCTTCCGTACGCTTCTTTACTGCGTGTGCCTCAGCTGCAGACAACCTACCCCGGGCAGTTGCTGCAGCCTTCAGAGACACACCGATACTGTGAACCAATGACACCGGCTTAGCGGGAGTGTTACTAGGGCACTCACGTGAATAATGGCCTAGCTTCTGACATTTGTAACATTTCACATCCCCAATGGGCTTCTTCCCTTGTGCGGGCGAAGAAGGGGCCTGACCTTTAGTAAATGGGAGAGGCTTGTGTTTGTAGGTGTTATTAGGTGCAATGCTTTTAGTGTGGTTATGTGTGTCATAGGATTTGTTATTATCGAAAACTCTGGTGGGTGGGGTATAGCGCCCCTTCTGCCCTGACTCAGCCCTCTGAGCTGCACCACAACCACGAATCAATGATAATCTGAGGTCTGCCATCTTGGCAGCCTCCTCTACTGTCTTGGGACATTTTTCCTTAATGTTCAGCGTTAGATCGGTTCCAGTACATTTGTAAAACTGTTCCAGATAGAAAAGTTGCTTAATTTCCTCAGCCGACTCTGCGTGCTCGGACCGAAACCAGTTATTACATGCATCTGTTAAGTCCCGTGCGTGCTCCATAAAACTGACGTCGCTCTTCTTATTCACGCCACGGAACTTCAATCTATAAGTTTCGGGTTGCAGTTCGTAGGCCCGGAGCACAGCCTCCTTCACCAGTCCATACACGACACTCTCGTCCAGTGACAGTGCATCGTAGGCTTTCAACCCCTTACCCACTAGACGTGATGAAACTAATGCTGACCATTTAACCTCCGTCCAGTCATACTCACGACACTTCTTTTCGAAACGAGCAAAAAACTCAGTCACTGCTGTCTCATCAAATGCGGGTACTAACTTAATTAAATGCGAAAGTGAGTCTGTAACCCGGTGCCCACCACCGAGATGACGCCCCGTGGTCTCTACTCTAGACTTCTCGACATCCATTTCAGCCTGGTACCTGGTTGCATCCTGATTGGCTTGGATTCTAGCAACCTCTATGCGTTCTATACTAGCCTGTTGTATCTGAGTCTCCTGCAGCTTAATCCGTTCTATACTAGCCTGTTGTATCTGAGTCTCCTGCAGCTTAATCCGTTCTATACTAGCCTGTTGTATCTGAGTCTCCTGCAGCTTAATCCGTTCTATACTAGCCTGTTGACTCTCTCGTAACTTAAGCTTAGCTAGTTCTAGCTGAAATAACATCTCAGGAGACAGGCCTGGGGGGGGGGAGAGCACAAAATAGGGGATCCACACCGAGACGTGTTTACGGGTAAACCAGCTTGCCATTGAGAACCCTCCTGCTGCATCGTGCTAAGACTCGCTGGCTGAGGGCCCAGCTCAGGGGTAGAGTGGAATGGAGGCTTGGAGGGAACCGCCCAAGACCCCACTCCACCCACCGCCCCATCGCCATTGCCCAACAAACATGCCACCAAATTCTTCTTGGGCCAACTGTCAGGACAGTCCCGCCCCAAAACCGTGGCTAAACAGCGAAGACCGTAACAATCAATAGCCTGCAGGCGCTGTTCGGTCAAAGGTGTCTGCAAAAATGCCCGGGCATCCCTCTCTCCACTTATAACACTCCCCTCCCTAAATATCTGCTGTACTTGCTGGTCACTAGGCTGTGCCGTGTTATCCTCCCCCGTAAATGATGAGTCATTAGACATAGTGCTGGTTATACAATTGCTGTTCATAAAAAAAAAAGTGCTTATTACTAATTGCAGTCTCGACTCACAAAATGTTAAAGATGCTTGAATGACTCTACTCTAGACACCTAACGAAACAATCTGCAAGTCCACCAATACAATAATGACACAATAAAAATTCCTCCAATATACAAGAAAATTCTAGCCAGCTCTACTAGGTAGCATAGAATAGTTCTCCAAAAAACATGTGATAGGATACTACTGAATCTTGTGCAAGGTCGCCATTTTGTTACGGCTGGATTGGCAATACATATTCGGGATTCTTGATCGTAGGACAGAAATGGCTTAAGTGACAACGACACGCTCGATTCCAGTCCCAAATACTATATGCTCCAGACAACAAAAGCACCAACGCCCTACAGAGTTATCGTCTACGGTAACGAGGTACCTTAACTCGGCGAAAGTGTACAACAGGGGTAGGCTATGAGGCTAAACTCCCTCAGACATTTATAGGTTACGTTATTACTAAAGAAATGCAATACTCAAGAAACTACGTTAATATTAAGCCTCTAATAATGTAGAATAGAAGCAGGCTAAAGGTATGACAGTGAAATGCTAAATGACAAATGTACACGCCTACTTGAAAGCGCGTGCACTACACTAACTGTCCCCTACTAACATGCACTAGCATGTAGCATACAAGATGTTCATGATCCAGTAGATACCTAATAATACACATGGGAGGAACATAAATAGTAGTCACTTATTATAATAATGAATCTATACTTGGAATAACTAAAAGGTTGCAGGCAACAGTACTGCGCCGGTAGCCTACTACCGCATAGGCTACTTCGCTTCTCTCACTCTGTCTCCCCTCCGAGTCCGTATGCGCCCTACGCAACAGAACTCCGGACACAGCAGCAAAACGACAGTGCAGTTAATTGATACATGAAAGTATTAATAGTGTTGTCTTGTGTGTGAGTAATGTGTATTGTAAAGTGTTACATACATATACTTAAAGAGAGCTGCAATGCATAGTAAAATAAAGATATATCCCACTCATCATCCCCATGTGTTCTAGCTAGCAGGCCAAGTGACAGGAACAACGAGTCCCAGCACCGAAAGCGAGAACCCAGGAAAAGACTGTAGAGAACACAAGGACAGATAAATTACGTTACTCTACTATACCGGCACTACGAGCGAGCTGTAGTCTCGGGTGCTACACTCGCTCCTGGCTCGGTATGCAAATCAAGGCTAAGTCCTCGTCCCTCTACAGACAACTCCTGGGCATGGTCGGACTCTTACACATGGCACCAGTCTAGTCACAAATGGGATGATGAGCGGGGCATATAACTCGTGAACATGTAGAACGTTCACCAACTATCCTCATCAAGAAGATCGCTGTTCATATTAACCCCTTAAATCTAATACATGTAAATATATGCTTGTCCTAAGAGTAATATGAGAGGTGAGTGCTGAAACTCCTTTAGGACCTCAAGGGAAGGTTATGTATTTAAATAAAGAGAAGAATGAAATGAGAGTAATGTCGTCAGAGAGAAAGAGTGCAACCGTGAGAAGTTGGGAGAGAGGGCAAGGGATGTTAGAATCTCAAAAATTCTAGGCAACCTGATCATGGAACACGCAGCGAGGCTCCAGGCAATGTGCTGTACGACAACATGGGCCCAGCCCAAGCAGCGTAGGCAGGCAGCAATGGACCACCAACCCTATCGCGCCTAGCTATAAGCGCAAGGCTGCCAACCAGTCCATACGTCTGGCAACCACCCGGCCGGCGGCGCGTTGCTACCCTCTTGCTCTGAAGCCTAACTCACTCTCTCTCTCTGAACTCCCATTGTCTTATCTATCAACTTCTCTATTGATACTACATATTAAATGGATGGTCTCGACATGGCTTAAAACAAAACCCACCACTGGTTAGCACATGACGAGACCTTTGCAAAGATACAAAGAACATAGTTATAAGGTGTCACACTCAATATACATAGCTGCTGACGGTAGCCAGATCATGGGCGGTACAGTGGAGTACCAAGGAGTACAATCAGGTTGCGTTGCAACGCACTGGGTGCGTCACACTTTGTGTTCTTTCAGGGAGCCAGATGCACTAGGGGTTATTTGCACTTGGGATTTATGTTGGGGTAGTGCATGCATGGATATCACTTTGGCATTTGGTTTGTTCAGGATCTGAGGGATATTTGCATAGGGCATGTGAGACTGTTCTGCTATTTCTGGCCTGTTTAGTTCTTTATCATTATTATGCACTCTTATGGTATGTTAACACTGGTTTAAACATTTATTCTGCATCTCAGTGAACACTTCACTATGTAGTTGGTAGTCTATTGAGGCACACTGTTGAGGTTGATGGTTAACCCGGGAATGGCGCCGAGACTCTTAAGAGGTTTTGGTGGTGGAAGGCGACAGGACTCTTAAGATCAAAGGCCTAAAAAAAACTTTTAAAAGACCCCAGTAGCACTCAAAACAAAGGAATATGTGATTAAGTGACATAATTCCCCTCCATACCACCTATCACTCCTCCACATATGTCAAAACCCCCTCCTTCCCCCCTTCAATTATCACATATTTTTCCTCTTATTCCCTTGTTTATCGGTTTATTTATTGCGCCAATATCGCCAACCCGGTTCCAAGGTCATCTACTGCGCATATCGAGAGTGTGGCAAGAGAAAGAAAGCAAGACTGAGGTCTCAGTCTGCCTTCAGGCCTCAGAGAGGGAGGGTATATGTCGCATTCGTCTCTCACCTCATGACTGGAAGGTCGGCAATAATTCGTCTTTTTCACCCCCCAAATACAATTCCCACTTGTTTTATTGCTGTTACATGTTAATATCTTCATATTAAACGTAACATAGGCGCATATGAATAAGTAATAGCGATATTTATGGTAAAATTATGATTTTAGGCGGGAATGAAGCCAAATATCCTCATTTGGCAGGAGGGTTTGAACTACCAATAGCTCACGCTTCCTGGGTTAACTTGCATAGGGTTGCTTAAGTCATGTGTGTAGAATGCGGCCATGTGGTGATCCGGAAGGTTGTAATAGTTTCCCCTGTCGGTCGCGTTTTCTCTGGCGTCTTCTCCATCTTCGTTTTCTTTGACTTTGGCCCTGTTGTTGTTGAATGCTTTTATGCTTGCAATCCGGGTTGGTTGGTCTTGCATGTTGGTTATTGGTGGTAATGGGTTGGTGTTTGTTTCTTAGAATTCTTTATCCTCTGGCATCTCAGTATCAAAAAGAGACAAAATACTTTTGATTTGGTTGTGAGTTTATGTATTTTCAGTTAGTACAAAATCTACTACGAATTAAAAGGAAAAGCTCACATATTTCTAGCCTATGTATGCCATACAGTATATACAGTAATGTGTGTATATTTTTAACATTTCATATTGACACTATATTGAATTAAACGTTTGTTAAGCTAGTACAAACTAGTTGTTGTTGTTGTTGTTGTTGTTGTTCCCCAGGCTGCCCCAGGGTCCCGAGCAAGGCCAAGGCCATAACCAAGCGCCCTCACAGAGCCCTCCATGCTTTACCACTAAGAATGCCCGGGTGACCGAAGCCGCTCCCAGGTGAGGAGCTGAGGAGGATGCATAAACGCCTGGGACACCGAAGCCCTACCCAAAGTCCTGTGCCCCTCAACAATTATGAAGGGAAAGTCGAGGGGCAAAAGAAAAATGTTGCGCTTTGGCTCACCTCTAGGTTGGCAGTAGAGAAGTCAATCCACGAGAGAGAGAAAATATATAAGTAAAAGGAACAGTCAGAGTAATCTATGAGAACGCACAACTCTCTCTCTCTCTGATAGGCTAGCCCAAACTAGCTGCATACCTTGCCTGTTTGCTGAAGGAAACAAAGAACGTATTTTATAAATATTTGTTATTCCAATGGTGAAAGCGCAGCCTTTTTCAGGACTAACATTTCATGGGTGTAGATTAGCGAGCCAAGAGTTAATGAGTTCTGGCAAGAGAGAGAAAGAGAGAGAGTTAAGCGGTAGCTACAGGGGTTCCATGCTAGATGTATTTCATACCTCTCTCCCTTCCATTTGCTGCTTGTTGCCTCTTTCTCTCTCTATCTCTCGCTCTCTCAGAATAGTGATCAATTATCTTTCTACCTAGTTTTCCCCCTCCTCTCTCTCGAACTTCCTCTCCTTTCTCTCTAACTAGTGTTTCGTTCCCCCTTTCTGACTAGTCTCCTTATCCTCCCTTTCCAACTAGTCTCCTTCATGCTCTCTAACTACTTCCCTCGTCTATCCTCTCTAGCTAGTCACTTTCTCCTTGTTTCTTTCCAACTAGTCTTCTCATTCTCCCTGTCTAAAAACTTACCCCACAAATTCTCGTTAACTAGTCTCCTTCTCTTATTCCATGTAAAATTATGATTTTGTTTTGTTTCCCTCCCATTCTGTCTAGTCTCCTCTTCCTCAAACTCCTTCTCCCTCAACACACAGTCTTCCCCACCTTTTTCGTCTCCATCTAGTCTTCTGCTCTTCCTTCTCCAGATCCTCCCTCCCTAGCTTGTTACCTTCCTCTTCGTCCTTCTCCATCTAATCAACTTTTCCTTCTCCCTGATCAACTGGCCTTCTTCATCTCCTTCTTCTCCTCCCCCTCTTCTTTTTCCTCTGCCTCCTCCTTCTCCTCCACTATATACTCCTCTTATTCGTCTCCCTCCCCTCTTCCTCATCCTAGTCCGTATGATCCAGGCGATAGAGGTAAGAAGGGTATTGTAACACCTGCACTCTTTTCCAGGCTCACAAGGATAACACAAAAGTGGAACAACACATTATTCGAAAAATATATACCATGTGTGTGATTTAATGAGTTATAATATGAAATATGTCAATTAAAAATGTAAATGAAATAGTGCTGTTACTACAAATAAAGATATCAATAATAATATTATTTTTATTAATCTCACCACCACACCCCCAATGAAATTAATTAAAGTATATATGATCCACCTGGATTCGAACCCGGGTTATCACACACATATTTTTGCCACCTTAACCATTACACCACCAGGACGGTTAAAGGTTTATGCACACGCCTACGACTTATTATCCATTCTCGAATACTACAAAAGAAGTGGGTGAGGAGAGCGGGAGGGAGGCAAGAGGAGGGTGGAATGGTGAGGAGGGTGGAGAGGTTGCAGGAGGAGGAAGTCAGGGAGGAGTACAGGAGAGCAGTGGAAAGACGACTAGGTGGGTTCGACCTGGAAGTTATGGAGGAAGTGGAGGAGATGAGCAAGGTTTTTAAGGATGAGATCTGTGCAGCATGTGAGGAGGTGTGTGGAGTGAGGAGAAGAGGGAGGGGAGTGAAAGGTACAGCATGGTGGACAGAAGAGGTAAGAATAGCTGTGGAAGAAAAGAAGAAAGCATATAGAGAGTGGTTGGGTAGTAGAGGGAATGAAGATTCCGAGAGACAGAATCGAGCGAGGTACGTGGAGAGTAAGAGGGTGGTGAAGAGAGTAGTGAAGGAAAGTAAGAGAAGAGTAGATGAGGAATTTGGAAGGAATCTGAGTGTAAAATGGAGGGAGAGTAAGAAACTGTTCTGGAAAGAAGTCAAGAAAGTTAGGGAAGGTAGCAAGGGAAACAGTAAGGGTGTGAAAGATAAGAATGGGAGAATGCTAGCCGAGAAGCAAGAGAGAGTCGAAAGATGGAGGGAGTACTTCAGTGAGTTGCTAAATGTAAGGAATGGAGAGCCAGCAAACATAGCTGGATATGGTATGGGAGGGAGAAGAAGAGAAGTAGTGGGAGGAGGTAGGGATCAGGAGGTCAGAAGTGTGGGAAGCCATGAAAAGGGTGAAGTTGGGGAAAGCACCAGGAACAGATGGAGTGTGTGGGGAAATGTTGAGGTATGGTGGTGAGATAGTGATAGAATGGGTATGGAAAATGTGCAAACTAGCATGGGAGAAGGAGAGTGCACCCGATGACTGGAAGACTGGCATAATAGTCCCCCTATATAAGGGCAAAGGGGAAAGAGGAATGTGTGGTAACCACCGAGGAATATGTCTTCTAAGCGTAGTAGGGAAGGTATACAGTAGGGTAGTGATTGAGAGAGTGAGAGTGAGAACGGAGAAATGGATAGGCGATGAGCAGGGAGGTTTTAGGAAGGGAAGAGGATGTGTAGATCAGATTTTTACCCTGAATTGTGTTGTGGAGAAGTATCTGGAGAAGAAACAAAAGGTGTATGTTGCCTTTATGGACTTGGAGAAGGCCTATGACAGAGTGGATAGAGAAGGTTTGTGGAAAGTACTTAGAATATACGGAGTAGAGGGCAAGTTGCTGAAAGCAGTGAAGAGCATGTATGAGGGTGCAAAGGCGGCAGTACGTGTGGAGAGTGAGCAGAGCGAGTTCTTTGACCTGAATGTTGGTTTGAAACAGGGGTGTGTGATGTTCCCGTGGTTGTTTACTGTACATATGGATGGAGTCATGAAAGAAATACTATCAAGAGCAGTGGATGTTGGTGTATCGCTGAAAAGGGAGGGAATTGAGTGGAAGCTACCTATACTGCTGTTTGCGGATGATACAGTTCTGATGAGTGATAATGAATGGGAGTTGCAGGGTCTGGTAAATGAGTTTGGAACAGTGTGCGAAAAACGGAATTTGAAGGTAAATGCGGGGAAGAGCAAGGTTATGGTCTTCGAAAGGGGTGAGTAAAGATGGGACTATGGATGAAGAAGTGCGGGAGAGGGTACAACCGGGGAAGAGGGTTGTAGGAACGCTAAAATCAGTAACAAGAAATAGGGTGGTCAGTATGGAAGTGAAGAAGTCCTTGCATGACAGTGTGGTAATCCCGACACTGACTTACGGAAGCGAAGCATGGACGTTGGTTGAGAGACTCAGACCAAGAGTGAGAGCAGTGGAAATGAATTACTTAAGGAGTGAGGCGGGTGCCCAACCCCGAAAGGAGTTGAAATAGGGGAGCTATCCCCCCGCCAAAGGCGGCTTTCTAGGGCCTTTCCTAGCTGATGCTGAGAGGATTGGGTTCTAGTCATGTGGTGAGAGCTGAGCAATCTCTGCCATACCCATAGCTTACTCTGACTGTTCCTTTAACTTATATATTTTCTAGATCTCAAGTGATGGCGTCTCTTCCATGGATTGACCTCCCAATCTACCAAGATTGGAAGCCAAAGCATCACATTTTTCCCTTGCCCCTCAACTTTCTCTTCATAATTGCTGAGGGGCACAGGGCCCTGGGTGGGGTTTTGGTTTCCCGGGCGTTTCCGCACCCTCCTCAGCTCCCCGCCATGGAGTGGCTTCGATCACCCAGGCTTTATTGTGGTCGGCGGGGAGGGTTCTGTGGGGGCACTCGGTTATGGCCTTGGAATTGCTCGGGGCCTTGGGGCTGTTCGGCCAGGCAGCTTGGGGAACAACAACAACAACAACAACAACAACTTAAGGAGTGCGTGTGGAGTTACATGGAGGGATAGACAGACTAATGAGGAAGTAAGAAGGAGGTGTGGTGTGGAGGTAGATGTGCTGGAAAGTGTGAAAAGGAACAACTTGAGATGGTTTGGCCATATGGAACGTATGGAAAGCGAGAGAATGACTAAGAGGGTGTACGAGAGCGAGGTGGAGGGACAGAGAGGGAGAGGTAGACCGAATGAGAGGTGGAAGGATGGAGTGAGGAAGTACATGAACGAAGGCGGTGCTGGTTGGGGGGAGGGGCGTCGACTGACTGGGGACAGAGGTGCATGGGGGCGGTTCGTTCGTGGCCACCCCTTCGGGGATCACGGCGTCAGGCAATAGATAGATAGATAGATATAATGGTACTGTATATAGCTAGTTTTAATATTTTTATCATAGAACAGAAGAACAAAAATTGAAAGAAAATTACGCTATGCTGACAAGCCCTATAGTGAAATTATTAATGGAATAGTGACTAAGATCATGTGTATGGTATTTAATCATTAAAGTATCACCTGAAGATCCCACATTTTCTCTGGATATTTAGCACTTCCTGCATGCAGAATGTGCAGTGATAAAGCAAGCTAACTTCAGTGATTATTTTTAGTGTGGTATGGTTTGAAATGGGAAGATTGGTTTGGTATGTTTGCTTCAGTGTAGCTATATGTGAGGGTGGCTTGTGGGGAAATAGTTGTGGTGAGGGAGTAGGAGGTGGCAGGAGAGGGGAAAGTTAAGGGGATAGTGGCTGTTTTTTTGGTCTATTAATTAGTTTCCTTGCTAGACCTCCATCAAGCTTAGAAAAACACCCCGTAGACCCCCTTTCAATATAAATTTGTAAATTTTTCGGTAGAAAAATTTCCTGGCCAAAGGCCGGTTCCTCTTACAATTTCAGGCTCGCTTTCGGTCACCAGGATATAATCGACACCTAAATGGCACGAAAGGTCTTGAAATTGACAACAAAATGGGGCAAAAGGTGTTAAAATCACCAAACTAATGGGGCCAACGTCTTAAAATATCAAAACTAATGGGGCTAAACATGACAGAGAAGGGGACCAGAAAAACAGCCCATCTCCCCTTAACCCGGGAGCTGCGGGAAGACTCTTAAGAGTTCCCCCGGCGGACTGCGGGAAGACTCTCTGGAGTAAGTAAAACTAAAAATCAACTTTTTACATCGAAAAAAAAATATTTTTTTTATTTTTATTTTTTTATTTTTTTATTTTTGTTTGGCCCCTGGGCCATGCAAAATCTCAGTCCTCTACCTCCCCTCCTTCCCCACTTTCCTCCTATTCCTCAGTTATCACCTATTTTCCCTATTATTCCCTTATTCTGAGGTATATTTTCGTGCTAACATTAGCGAGTTGCAAGCAGGGTGTTGTCATCACTGATGGCCATCGAGTGCAAGAGAGAGAGAGAGAGTATCGATCGACTGTGTCGCAGTGGCCTTGGGGAAAATTGGCGGGAAGGTAGCTTGCCTCACCCATACATTATACAACTCGCGGGCTATATCTCCGATTTTGACCATCCAAACGCTGTTTTCACTCGTTTTATTGTTGTTTCAGGTTAATACCTTTATAATCAACCCATAATAGGCGCATATGGATAATTATTAATGCTATTAATGGTACAATGAATATTTTAGTGACGAAAAACCTCAAATACGTCAGCACAGGGGGACGTTTTCATTTACCCCCGTGCGCACTTCAGAGGTTAAAGAGAAGAGGGAGACTGACCGTTATACTGTACTTATACCTATTGATTGATTGGAGTTATTGCAAGACCTATTGTTAATTCATAAATGTTTCACTGCATGCTACATCTGAGCGCTTGTGAATTTCTCTGGAAGGACTACCACTTTGAGAAATTAAAAAATAGATAATTATTATTGTTATTATTTATACTAGTACCAGTAATAGTTTAACTATACCCAGTACTGATTTTGATATATAGTGAGAAGGAAAGAATGGTAGCCTACTATAATTTGATTATGAGAGGAAAAAAGGTAAATCAGGATGGAAGGGAAATATGGGGGGTGTAAGTTGGCAATAACATTACTGGTATACTGTATAAAGTAATAGAGAATGGACATTGTCAGTTAATTTTAAGATAAATTGCTAAAACAAGTCACAGGAATATATATATAGAGAACTTTTTGTTACCGTACTTCTAGTGATGTTGATGATCGTGTGGTACAGTACAGTATATGGTATTTTGTGGGATAGGTAGAAAGGAATAATTTGGGTTAAGTGGTTATTTTGGGGGGTCTATATATTTATTTTTTAGTTTCCTCGCTAATTTTCATCAAGCTTTAAAAACAAATCTGTAGACCCCCCTTCAAGATAAATGTTTAAATTTTATTTTATAGAAAATGTGCCGGCCGAAGGCCGGTTTCTATTAAAATTACAGGCTCGCTATCGCTCGCCAGGGAAAAATCGACACCTAAATGGCATAGAAGGTCTTGATATCAGTGCGTTGTTATGTGTGCGATTAGTTTGCTTGGGAACCAGATTAACTTGCGCATGTAGTAATGTACACCCTATGTGGTAGATTGTGTTCTTTTATTTATAAATCATTATTTTACTTAAGCGTTGTTTCCACATAGCGATTTTGATTAGTTATGTTGTCTTTTTACTGTGTTCGTATACGTTTTGCTTTGTTTATTTTGCAAGTTTTACGTTATAATTGATATAGAAATGGGACAAAAGGTTTTAAAATCGACAATCTAATGGGGCGAACATCTTAAAATCTGAAAACTAATGGGGATAAACATGAGGGAGAAGGGGGGGGACCAGAAAACGGGCCTATCTCCCCTAAATAATACTGTGTTGCTAGATAAACTGTAACATGCTAACAATAGTCTTAACAAAAACAAACCACAGACCCTGACTATACACCCTTCACCAATCACCAGACAAAGCATATCATCAACAATCTCAAGCACTCACCCGCCTGTGGCCTAGACAACATAAGCAACATACACCTCAGACACCTGGGACCACAAGGCATACAAACACTCACTAACATATCAAACTACAGCTATTCACACAACACAATACCAGACATTTGGAAGCATGGTATCATCATCACATTCCCCAAACCCAACAAAGACCCCACGCTACCCTCCTCGCACCGCCCCATCACACTCCTTTGCTCCCCCTCCAAAGTCATGGAACGCCTAGTATTACAACTAATTACACCCGACCTACCCCTAGCTCCAACACAACATGGCTTTAGGCCACTGCACTCCACAAACACTCTTCTCACAGACCTTACACAAAGAGCTTTCGACGGCATCAACTCAGCTAGACCACCACACAGATCACTATTAGCCACACTCGACATTAGTAAAGCCTTCGATGCCATCCCCCGCCACAACCTAACAAACAAAATCTACAACACAAACATGCACAACAACACAAAAAGGTGGCTGGCCAACTTCCTAGCAGGCAGATGTGCACAACTGCACACATATCTTTTGCCGGTCAGTCATCTAAAATCAGAAACTTTCCAAACGGAGTCCCACAAGGATCCGTCCTATCGCCCGCACTCTTCAATCTGTACATGCACGATATAACTACACCCAATACTCCCCAAATAAACTTAGCCTCCTATGCAGATGACATAACACTCACATGCACACACCATGACCCAAGAAGAGCAACAGATCTCCTTCAACCCTATCTCAACACACTACATGGCTGGTGCACTACAAACAGACTTAATCTAGCCCCAGCCAAATCCACCGCAACCCTGCTCACAAGCTGGACAGGTGAACACGAATACATCCCTCAACTCACCATAAACAACACACCCCTAACACATACACACACACCCAAAATCCTAGGAGTAACATATGATACTCATATGACATTCAAACAGCACACCACAAACATTAAAAAGAAACTGACACCCAGACTTAACGCCCTCAGGTCACTTGCTCACACAAAATTTGGACACAACAAAGAAACTACCACCACAGTATATAAACAATACATAAGATCAGTAATGGAATACGCAAGCCCAGCCTGGGCTTCTAACCTAGCTGAAACACATCATAAGACCTTACAGACTATTCAAAACAAAGCCCTGAAGATCATTACAGGCTGCACAGCTACTGCACCCACAGATCATCTACATCAAGAAACCAAAATCCTCAAAGTCAAAGACCATCTGGACATGAGAGGCACTCAATTCCTGGCAGCAGCCTCCACAAACCAAGACCACCCACTAAACTACATGGCAACACACCCACAGACACCAAGAAATATCAAAACAACACCCAGCACACGGTATCACACACAATTATTGTCCTCTCTCCCTCCCTGCCCACCCCGAACCAACTTCCAGAAGCACATCCATACTCATATCTCTCGCCAATCCATCCACTCACTCACAGACAACACGCAGCTGCATGCACGACCTCCCGAAATCCATCCTTCCGAATCCTCCCTCCCTCGCGAGGACAGAGTCCACCTGGCCAGGCTGAGATGCGGACACCATCCAGTTCTCCTGAGCTATCAGAAGAGACTGGATGACTCCGTTGTCGACGCCTGCCCGGGATGTAACGCAGCACCCCATACCATTAAACACATCATAGAAGACTGCATTTCACACAACCACTTACGCCAACAACACAACCTACACTCAATGAGAGCTCTGTGGGAAAGCCCGATCGTGGCCATGGCCTTCCTCAGGGAGTCGGGGCTGTTCGGCCAGGCAGTTTAGGGAACAACAACAACAACAAAAACAAACCATTAGCCATCTCAGCCAATAACAATGACCACTGCCACTATCTTCTGTTTTCACTTCCTATACAGTTGTGCCAAGATTATACCATATCTCCATTACAGTATATCAAAATTTGTTTTCTTTAGTAAACGGAAAGACAATTCTCAACACTTAAAGAAAAAAAAGAAAGAGAAAAACTTTATATCCAGATTTGTTTTGTTTTATTGAATAGTATCTGTATTGTTTTTCCATATGACAAGACAGGATAATAAAGTTCCAGTTGTGGAGGTGGGCAAATAATTTGAGTATTACTGTACCGTATCTGTCCTAGCCCTTCTAATCATTAACTTTCTTTAAAGGTCAACTCCAGGGGTGAAATACTGTACTGTATATTTAAACTACAATGTCCATTGGGATCTGCTTTGTTTTAGGGATATGATACTGAAGAACTTTCATCAATGTGCCCTAACAACATAGAAATATAGCTGATCTAAGTTATTTTATGTGGCGAGAACTGGCGTGTTTACCATGTCACTTATTTCAATGGTGGGAATACTTGACATAGGAAGTATATGAATCTGTGGTCTTTTTGATGAGAGAAACTCGTATAAATTGTATGCATGTGTACAGCTAAATATTTGGCTTCACCACTGTCTGGTCAAGAGACTGAGATATATAAATTAAACAGAAAACAATACTTTCATTAAGAAATAGGCCTTTAGAAGCAACCTCCCTTGTCTCAGCACCAAGATAAACATTCAAAACACTGCCTGTGTGTTTATTGTTGGCGAGATGGGATTATATCTTTGTGTCTTCAGGACATTGTTCGATGTTTTGCAGAGCTTGAGTATTGAATTGAAAGGTATTAATTAAGAAAAACAGACCTGACAGTCCAGGAGTGCATGTGTTGTTTACAACCTGCCTCACTGTCTCTCTACATTCTTTCGTCACGCCCGATCAGCTGAACTCGCCTAGCTGATGGCCGAGAATGCTAATGACGATTTAAATTAATATTTTTCTCTGGAGTTTAATGGAATTATATCGATATTGCCCATATACATATTGCAGTATATTCATGATAAGTTATGGGAGCTCAGTGGTCTGGTTAATCTGCTCTACATAACTAACTAATGACAAGTTATGACCCTGCATTAACCCTCCAGCCCCGGCTACGCATTACATAAATATTCCCCGAAACCCGGGTGTTTTGGCCGAAAAACGTCTAGGCTAGGCTACCGTATATTTGTTAATCTGACTGCTTCCCGCATTCCCGCGCATCCCCAAGCGTAGCTGTGTTATTTACCTGTAGAATGGCATTAAGTAGAGCTCTCTAAGTCAACTGGTTGAGTTGTGATGATGATTTCATTGGAGATAACTTTATGGCAAAAACAGCCACTTTACACTATTCGATACTTAACAACAACATACAGGCACACACGAACAAGCGAAGCTCTCCTTCTTGTGGCCGGAGATGCGGGGCGTCGGTCCAGCCGGCTGTTGTTTACATGCGTCGGACCGACGCCTCGCACACGAAGCTCACAGGCTTTCAACCACTGGGTGTTCAAGAGCCCTTCCGGGTACCTGTTTTATGCTTTTTTATGGGCGTTCAAGAGCTCTTCCGTGTTGTAGGGGTTAACCCCTCAGAACCGGTCTCTCCTTGTAAAGGACAGCCCTGAAACCCGGGGGATCTGGTTGAAAAACGTCGTAATAGGCTAGCCCTATCTTTGTTATTTTAACTGCTAAAGGATTTACACACATCTCAAAACGTAGCCATGTTTCGTATCTGTAGACTGGCATTGAGTAGAGCTCTCTAGGTCAGGGGTCGGCAACCTGCGGCTCAGGAGCCACATGCGGCTCTTTCAGGACACTTGTGTGGCTCCAAAAGCTTCAGAAATAATAATTCTTCCTTCAAAATGAAGGAATCCTACAACACATTCAAGGCAACATTTGATTTTTTTATTTGACTTTGAAAAGATGTATAGGTATCAATCGTTATGATTCTAGAAATGTGACATATGTCTTTCCTAAGCTTGTGAATACCAGTATATTGAACTATATAAGAATAATTTGTTTAGTTCAAAAGTAAGGTATATTTTCTTATTTCTGAAGTACTGTAGATTTCGGTTGATGAACCAATTTTTTCGTATTGCGGCTCCGACAATACAATTAATTTATGAAACTTTGAAAAAAATGGCTCTTCAAGCTTTAACCCTTTCGTTGCGGGTGACGTTCCGGAACGTCCTGGCAAGTTACAGCAATTTCCAGGCTTTAAAAGCCTGTAAAAACCGTAAAAATCGAGTGTCAGTGGGCGGGAGCGTGAGGGGCCCACCTCCGACCCTCAGAGCACCGAGCGGCTCACTGATGTTGACTGTGTCTCGCGCAAGTCTCGCTCTCTGTGTCTCCCAGCAGTGTAGCCAAGCGAGCGAGTGTTACATAATAGTGGGTTTCCCGCGTTTCACTGGCACCACTGCGGGTGAACCAGACCACGTATGGGGCCCGTTATGGTGTCATTTTGAAGCTATTCTTGCCTAGTTTTTGGCAGAATACACTTCATTTAATGCAGATGCTTGATTTATCATTCAGGAGTGCCTGAATATGCCCTAAATAGCCCAAACATAGCCGCAGCCAAAGGATTAAGGGTTGCTGACCACTGCTCTAGGTCAACTGGTTCAGTTGTGATGACGATTTCCGTGGAGAGTTTTGACGCGATGTTTGCAATATTGGACATTTATAGGCACTAATTTCGTCTTAGCAGACAACATCAACAAACCTCCGACTTCGCCTTCTTGATTTTGAAGGTGCGCGTCGCTCCGACCGGCTTTGTTTACATACGGTTCTACGCACAGCTTTCAAACCACGCTTAATAGGCTTTCAAGCTTATGGATTTCAGAAGCCCATCCGGGTCCCACAGCGCGAGTTTGTTATGAGCTGCTGGAAGCCCAACCGGGTACTGAGGGACTTAATTTTTTCTTTCACCCCTGGAATTCACCTTTAATGGCCAAAATGAAGCCGAGTGTGGGTTAAGGGAAAGGAAAGATGAGGGTGGAGGTGGTATTAAGAGTGCAAGATTGAAGAAAATTACTTAAAGGTGGGGGCTCATGGGTTGAGGTAAACATGGAAAAATAATCGCCAACCTGCATATAATTATCTTGTAAAATGCAATGTCACTGAAATAATTATTAACAATGGTATAAAGGATTTTGCGGATCGTCTATACCGGGCCTGTGACGTCATAGTGACGTCACACCAGTATCCTTAGCCTAGACTGGATGGTGGTCTTACACTCTTGTGACGTCACAGGCCCGGTATAGACGATCCACAAAATCCTTTATACCATTGTTAATAATTATTTCAGTGCCATTGCATTTTGAAAGATAATTATGTACAGCTTGGCGATTATCATTCCATGTTTATCTCAACCCATGAGCCCCCACCTTTAAGGAGTAATGAAGAAGGTACAGTAGGTTTCTAGATAATAAATATTGAGGAAAATGGGGAAAGTATTCCAGAGAATAGAGGTGCTCACATTGTCTTGCATATTGTTTGAATGGCTTGAAATATATCATGACCATCCAAAATCCTTACCTTACTCGAGATGAATCTGTCTTAAGAATAATAGGAGGGATAAGGAGGCAGTAAGAATAAAATGAAGCTACTCTATACAGTATTGTGGGTAAGGGGACATGGTAGACAAAGATGAATATAAAATTGTAGAAGTGTGATACAAATATTGATGGTTATTTTACATTGGAAGTAAGTAGAGTAAAAGTAAGAAATTATGAGCGGTTGGACTATCAACCTCCCCCGAAGCAAACTAGAGAAGCAAACAAAATGCCTCGATGGATGAAAGGTAAAGGACACGATTAATTTGTGCCCACCCTTCGGGTATCGAGGCTTCTGGCAATAGATAGATAAGATAGCCATATGAATAAGTGAAGGTATTTATTTTAAATCTATCTATCTATCTATCTATCTATTGCCGGACGCCTTACTCCCCTTACGAGGGTGGCCATACACAGAATGCCCTCAAGCGGACCTATTCCCTGTGAGAGGGACAACCCGAGCCAGTTTAGTAAAGGACTTACAGGATTGACCACTCAATTTAGGATCCGTCCGACTCCGAGGCCCTCTGTGTATCTTGTTAGCACTATTTTTCTACAGTGGTGTTCGGCTAATCCATCCACTAACCTGCCTTACCCTTAGGTAAGCAGTACGGATTTGTATCAGGTTTACTCCCCTAGACAGGTTGCCAACCAAGGCTGACGAGTCCCATCCACCCGGATTTGTATAAGGTTGTCTCCCCTAGATGAGTTGCCGACCAAGGCTAACGAGTCCCATCCACCCATATTTTAAATGACAAAGGAATATAAAGTTGAAATTGTGGAGGTGAGATACAAAGAGTAACTTCTTATACAGTAGAAGTAGAGAAAAGGAAAGATATACGAGAGCTAAGAAGGCTGTACAATATAGTCGATGGGCCAGATTCTGAAATCATAGGGATCGGTACCATCCAAAGGGGCAAATTTCCAGTATAATATAACTATTAATCCCCCAATAAATAGCTCTTAAGGGGGGATGGTCTCATTTATTTTCTTGTTTATTAATCTTTCTATAATTGCTTTTAGTTTCCTTCCTATTCCTCCATGAAGCTTTAAAAAAACACCCCCTGGATCCAACTTCAAGATAAATGTACATTTTTCGATAGAAAAATGTCCCGGCCAAAGGCCACCGGTTTCTCTATAATTTACAGGCTTGCTTTCGCTTGCCAGAACAAAAAATGACACCTAAATGGGACAAAGGGTCTTGATATTGATAAAGAAATGGGAAGAAAGGTCTTAAAATCGACAAACTAATGGGGCGAAGGTCTTAAAATCTGAAAACTAATGGGGCTAAATATGAGGGAGAAAGGGGGCCAAAAAAGCGACCCATCTGTGATTAAGTGATCTGGAACTAATTGGTCAACATTATCATATGGAAGTAACATCTCTACAATAGTAGATTATAATTATAGCTAACCCCCTTTGCTGGTACCAATTTTCACCCTGACCATGGAATAGTAGGAATAAAGTGTAGGTGTGCTGAAGGGATAAGGGAAAGTGGTAGAGGAATATGAAGTTGAAATAATGAAAGTGTGATGCATATTTTGACTAGAAGTAACTTATTGTACTGTAGAGGTAGAGAGAAAGTGAGAATACGAGGACTTAGAAAGCAGTAGGAATAGAGTGAAGGTATGTTGTGGAGAGGGGAGTCAAGGGATGAGGGGAAGTGGTAGTTGAGTAAATTGGCAAATTGCTTGGGAAGTGACCAGGCATTACTGTGGTGTTGGGTGTGGTGAAGAGTTGTGACAGATGTGATGGTGGTGGTGATGGTAACCAGGCATTACTTGGTGTTAGGTGTGGTGAAGAGTTGTGACTGTTGTGATGGTAACCCGGCATTACTGTGGTGTTAGGTGTGGTGAAGAGTTGTGACTGATGGTGATAGTAACTAGGCATTACTGTGGTGTTAGGTGTGGTGAAGAGTAGTGACCGTTGTCATGGTGACTGATGGTGATGGTAAACAGGCATTACTGTGGTGTTTGGTGTGGTGAAGAGTTGTGATGGTGACTAGGCATTACTGTGGTGTTAGGTGTGGTGAACAACTGACAGATGTGGTGGTGGTGTTGATACTGTGGTGATGGTGAGAGTTGTGGTGGTTATTTGTCATAGTTATGATGGTAGTGACAGTAACAGGTGATGGTGTTTATGGTGATAGTGACAGTTGTGGCTGTTGTAAGAACTAAATTTACATGGGCATGGATAAGATTAAATTCAACAGTTGTGGCTGTTGTAAGAACTAAATTTACATGGGCATGGTTAATATTAAATTCAATATTAAAATGACATATCTATCTTAAACATAAAAGTTGGTCATTCTGATTCTCATGTTGATTATCTTAGTTTTCATACAATGATAAATTATCCTTTGACTCTTCATTATGGAGATCATTTCTATAATTGCATATAGGATGGAATTGGTGGTACTGTAGTAACATGGTGTATATAAGTGCTGGTTTAACTTGTTAAAACAAAGGATTAGGATTGAGTAGTCCGTATTTATGGGATTTAGGATAATGATAATTCAGTTTGTGATATTCTATGGTTGAGCTAGATGTGCAGGGAGTAATTTGAAGAATAAAGAGGATTCACTCTAATGGCAGATGCCGTGATCCCCGAAGGGGTGACCACGAACGAATCGCCACCCATGCACCTCTGTCCCCAGTCAGTTGACACCCCTTCTCCCAACCAGCACTGCTTTCATGCATATACAGTACGTCTTAACTCCATCCTTCCACCTCTCTCTCTTTGTCCTTCCACCTCACTCTCGTACACTCTCTTAGTCATTCTCTTGCTTCCCATATGTTCCACATGGCCGAACCATCTCAAGGTGTTCCTTTTCACACTTTCCATCACTTCTACAGCCACACCACACTGCTCTCGTACTTCCTTATTCATCTGTCTATCTGGGAAGGATGTAGTGTCTGGGCGTATGGTCGTCATGTTTACATAGGTCGATCGCGGCGGTTAAGTTCGCGTCTATTTTGATGGCGATTTTTTTTGTTATTTGCCCCCTGCTGGCAACATATATGATGATGACAATGTCATGGGGGGGGGGGGGGGGTGAGGGGGGCTTCAACATATTGTATCCAATGGCAGTCAAAATAGACGGGAACATGATCTCAAGCGGCCACCGCCGCCGTAATGTTCACAAAAGTCGATTGGCGCGGTTAAGTTCGTGTATTTTGACGGCAAATTTTTTCTCGGTCATTTGCCCCCTGCTGGCATTATGTATGATGATGACAATATGTCATGGGGAGGGGTGAGGGAGGGCAAAGCTCATTTCCACCCCTCTCACTCTTGGTTTGTCTCTCTCCATCAACGTCCATGCTTCACTCCCATATGTCAATGTCGAGATTACCACACTATCATGCAAGAACTTCTTTACTTCCATGCTGACCACCCTATTTCTTGTTACTGCTTTCAGCGTTCCTACAACCCTCTTTCCCTGTTACAGCCTCTCCTATACGTCTGCATCCATACTCCGATCTTTACTCAAGATACTGCCCAAATACTTAAATGAGCTGACATTCTCCATAGCCTGACCGTTCAACCTCGCCTCACACAAGCTTTTATCGTCATCTTCCTATGGTCAAGATTTTTTTTTCTGGCAATGTTTCTGGGATTTTCTGTACTGGTAATGGAAACTATACTGAATATTGATTAATTTAGGAAACAACATTATTTAGAAGTTAACCTCTTACTGTATGCTGCTAGACCAGTGTTGACAATAAAAGTTGAGGGAAAAGACGTTTATATAATACTAGCCTAAAAAGTTATGGTGCCTATGAAAAAATGTACTGGTGAAATGTTGAACTTATAGGAGCTTGTTATTGGTAAAGGGTAATGATTGTTGACAGTAATGTTGAAACACTGAGGTGAAGGGAAATTATGTGACGGGTAAGGTATGTAACAAAAACATTTAAGTAAAATGCAGAGGCGGTTCTGATTTCACGTCCTAATGGCAGCGCTCCAGGCAGCCCTGTTCAGAGCTGCTGCACTTGTCAGGTTCTATCTCTATCTATTGCCTGACGCCGTGATCCCCGAAGGGGTGGCCACGAATGAACCGCCCCCATGCACCTCTGTCCCCAGTCAGTCGACGCCCCTCCCCCCAACCAGCACCGCCTTCGTTCATGTAGTTCCTCACTCCATCCTTCCACCTCATATTCGGTCTACCTCTCCCCCTCTGTCCCTCCACCTCGCTCTCGTACACCCTCTTAGTCATTCTCTCGCTTTCCATACGTTCCATATGGCCGAATCATCTCAAGTTGTTCCTTTTCACACTTTCCAGCACATCTACCTCCTTCTTACTTCCTCATTAGTCTGTCTATCCCTCCATGTAACTCCGCACGCACTCCTTAAGTAATTCATTTCCACTGCTCTCACTCTTGGTCTGAGTCTCTCAACCAACGTCCATGCTTTGCTTCCGTAAGTCAGTGTCGGGATTACCACACTGTCATGCAAGGACTTCTTCACTTCCATACTGACCACCCTATTTCTTGTTACTGCTTTTAGCGTTCCTACAACCCTCTTCCCCTGTTGTACCCTCTCCCGCACCTCTTCATCCATAGTCCCATCTTTACTCAACACACTGCCCAGATACTTAAAAGAGTTGACGATCTCCATAGCCTGACCGTTCAGCTTCACCTCACACTCTGTGACTTCACCCCTTTCGAAGACCATAACCTTGCTCTTCCCCGTATTTACCTTCAAATTCCGTTTTTCGCACACTGTTCCAAACTCATTTACCAGACCCTGCAACTCCCATTCATTATCACTCATCAGAACTGTATCATCCGCAAACAGCAGTATAGGTAGCTTCCACTCAATTCCCTCCCTTTTCAGCGATACACCAACATCCACTGCTCTTGATAGTATTTCTTTCATAACTCCATCCATATATACAGTAAACAACCACGGGGACATCACACACCCCTGTTTCAAACCAACTTGTCAGGTTACTGTATATAATTCAAGATCAGAGCGTAAGGTCTTATCCCATGTCTTTCTTGGTCTACCCCTTGGTGCAGTTCCCTCCTTGTTCACGGACTTGCATCTCTATTCTCTTCACCCAACTCAGTTCATCCATCCTCTCCACATATCCAAACCATCCAAGCCTGCTAGTACGCATCTCGTCACTGATACTCTTGATACCTAACTGTCTCCTAAGCTCTTCACTAGATATCCTATCTTTCAGTATCATCTCTGAGAGGCCCAAAATTACATTGATCAAAACTAGAACTAGCTATTTGAAGGAATTGCCTAACTGGGAGAGGTGTGGAGACTTTATTCAACATTTTGATAGCATGAGAGGTAAAGTCTTATCATTCAAGGGCTGAGAACTAAAATAACCATGTCCAGCTTCATTGCAAGAAAGACAAATTATTTAATTGGCCCTTCTTCCACACACACATTATGCTTTTACAGTATTACAGTCCACACATATTATTGTTATACTACAGCCTTTGTTTATATAGCCTATATTGTCTTAGTTTTGCAGACATACTGCAACACTAATGGACAGGGTAACACTAATGGAACCGGGTATTTTCAGTTCATTGAATCAGTATCTAAACATAGCCATTTTGTGACAGCGTTGTAGCAAACATTTAGAGTGCATAGCAAGGCGAGTATGGGTGATGAAGGCTAGAGAGCCGTACGTGACAACTGTATATTACACACTGACCAGAATGGTGATTCGAATAATTTTAATAGTGTCTTATCATGCTATGTGCGTGTGATGACATACATTTGCATTTACACTAAAAATAACCTAGGATGTGATGAATGCTTGTGATTGGTGACTAGTGTGATGAAGAAATAGGGGTCAGGATGTCTAAATGGGGCGATTTGGTTTTAAGATTGGAAATAATATGAAAAGGAATATAGGAAAATTTGTATGAAATTCAAATTAAATGGGTTTGGCTATATTATCACTTCCAAAGACACAAGCATAATGCTAACTTTATGTATTGAATAATTAAGACTAAAAGGAAGGGACATTTACTTAGGACTGGATATGAACAGTCTAGTAGTTTAGTTTGCCATTCTGAGTGTGATGAATGCTAGTGATTGGTGACAATTGTGAAGAAACAGTAGAGTACAGACACAGTGATGAAAATAGCAATTTAATTGGATAACATAGTGTATATTTGAAGCATGTAAGGGAGAAGGGTGTGTAGGCGTGTGGTGAAGCCTAGTGAGTGGTGACAAGTGTGATGAGTGGTGGTGAGTGAGGACATGAAGGTATTATATGATGTTACAGCTGGCGGTGTGTGTGTATGTGTATGGCAGGGGTAGGAGGAGAAGGCATTTGTGTGTTTGTGTGTGTGTGTGCAGGGTAGAGATAGGAGGAGGAGGAGGTATTTGGTGTGTAAGGTAGTGTAGGGCTGTGTGTGTGTGTAAGATAGCGGAAGAGGTGTTTATGTTTGTGTGTACGATGGGTGTGTGTGTGGGAGAGGAGTAAATGTGTGTGTGGGTATTAGTAAGGGAAGGAGGGATGTCATTTGAGTGTGTGTGTGTGTTTAAGTTAGAGGAGGTATATGTGTGGAAGTGAATGGTAGAGGGTAGATGTGGTAGTGTTAGAGAGAATTAAAGGAGGGTGAATGTGTGTGTGTGTGTGTGTGTAAGGGATGGATGTTGTTGTGGTGGTGATGGTGTTGGGTGGAGAGTATTGGTGGGAAGGGTAGTACGAGAGGGAGTAGGGTCCTGCAGCTCTGACATTCTACCCACCCACCCTCTTCCTCCCCTCCCAAAGCTCGCTCACTCACACCCACATATACACATGCACTCGCGCAGATATGCACACACATAAACTCTATCTCATACACACACTTGTTTACATACACGTACATACACATATTTTACATCACACACACTCACAACTATACATACACACTCTTAAATAAAGACACACATACACGTTTACCAATGTTTTCCATCAATGTATCGTGGTTACTCTTAGCTGTATTTTTGCGTTACCATTTTCTATGCCCTTTCGTATACCCCTCCCCTTCCCCCTTTTACCTTTAGCCTCTTTATTGTGGTTTTCCCTTTATCG
>JBAKBP010031120.1:0-24842 GCA_037953745.1 Lithodes maja | reverse complement strand
CCCCTTACGGAGGATTAAGGTTTCTGGCAACCGAGAGATAAAATGAAGGAATTCGTCCATGTTTACTGAAAGGGTTAATTAGTATGGCTCATTATGGGGGTCGTATTCGCTTTTTCTGAACCACCTTCTCCTTCATGTTTAGACCCATTAGTTTTGCGATTTTAAGACGTTCGTTCACTACTATGGCGATTTGGAGACCTTTCGCCCCATTACTATGTCAATATTAAGACCATTCGAGCCGCTTAGGTGTCGATTTTTTCTTGGCGAGCGATAGTGAGCCTGTAATCTTTTAAGTAACCGGCCTTTGGCCGGGAAATTTTTCTACCGAAAAATTTACGAATATAACTTGATATGGGTTTTTTTTTCTAAACTTGATGGAGGTCTAACGAGGAAACTCAACATTAAATAAATAAATGAATAAGTAGCCCAAAATAACAAGCACTATCCCTTTAAAGCTATATATATATAAATAATTCTTCATGATTGTACAGTCGCGCTAATAAGTGATGTGTGGGCACCCAAGTATGTTTTGATCAATAATTGGTATCGGCAATATATAAGCTTCATTTCTTCATATCGAGTGAAATATACAAACATGTTTCTACACTTACCCACCCAATTCAACATCTGACAGACATTAATACAGCACAAAGAGAGCAAAACGTAATGACAGCTGGGACATGACTTATTAGCGCCACCGTACAATACATACACAACACAAAAGCAGTAGAGAAGAACAGAATGTTTCAAGTGGTTATATTTGTTTCTTATATAGCTTACAATTAAACTGTTCTTCACTATTTCTCAAACATCTTGCTGTAAACTATGTTTCTGTTTCTCTTTTATATACGGTCAGGATCATTACACATGCAGGCTGTGTTTTTGGAAGCGGGTGTCTTTTGACAATCTTCTCTCCGTATTTTCGATATGCCTTGCCATACATGTCAGTCCCCCCACCACCCCCCCTCTCTCTCTCTCTCTCTCTTTCTTTCTCTCTCTCACTCTATATATACCGGTATATATATATACATATATATAATTATATATATATACAGTATATAATAGAAAATTAAAATAAACGAAAATGACCCCTTAACCTAATTGGCCAAAAATAAGAAACAAATATATTTTAACGCGAAGCAAACTACCGAATCAAATTTGTATTGGAACCAAATATTCAATCCGAGCCGAGCATTTCCGGATATGATTGTTTGGACTGATTTGTCAGGGCACCTATAACTAGCCCGGAAGTCCTTTGTGTAGGATGACGTATATTTATAGTTGTTTTGATTGTTATATGTATTTGTTCTGCTTTGTTGCCTTTGTGTGTGTGTTTTTTTTTTTTCATCTTTTTGTTTTCCTTTTTTTTTTTTTTTTTTTTTTTTTTGGTGGGGATCTATTATATGAGTTTGGGTTTTTTTAGTGGGGATCTATTATATGAGTTTGGTTTTTTTTGGTGGGGATCTATTATATGAGTTTGGGTTTTTTTGGTGGGGATCTATTATATGAGTTTGGGTTTTTTTGGTGGGGATCTATTATATGAGTTTGGGTTTTTTTGGTGGGGATCTATTATATGAGTTTTTTTTTTTTTTTTTGGTGGGGATCTATTATATGAGTTTGGTTTTTTTTTGGTGGGGATCTATTATACGAGTTTTTTTTTTTTTGGTGGGGATCTATTATATGAGTTTGGGTTTTTTTTTTTAAAGACCTCCTTAAGGAGAGGTTTTTAGTTTGTTCCCTAGACCTCCATCAAGCTAATAATTACACCCCTTAACCCCCTTTCAAGAACCGGCCGAAGAGCGGTTCCTCTTAAATTACAGGCTTGCTATTGTTCGCCAGGAAAAAAATCGACACCTAAGAGACACGAAAGGTCTAAAAATTGACAGAAATGGGGGGGAACGTTTTTTTAAATCGCCAAACTAATGGGGCGAACGTCTCAAAATCTCAAAAGCAATGGGGCTAAACATGAGGGAGAAAGGGGTCCATAAAAAAAAATCCTCAAGTGGAAATCTCCCCTTAAGTCAAGAGGGACAACAATTATCTAGCGTAACCCAATGGCCGTAAACAACGTCATTGGGGGTAGCACTAGACGATTTTAACTAGTAAAGGCTAAGTTATGCTAGCCAATGAGTGCTAATTCAAAGACTTAAGGGGAGGTATTTAGTTTGCTCCCTTGACCTCCATCAAGCTTAAAATCACACCCCCTTGAGTCCCTTTCAAGATAAATTTGTACATTTTTCGGTAGAAAAATGTCCCGGCCGAAGGCCGGTTCCTCTTAAATTACAGGCTCGCTATTGCTCGCCAGGATAAAATAGACACCTGAATTGCACGAAAGGTCTTAATATGGGGTGAAAGTTCTTAAAATCGCTAAACTAATGGGGCAAAAGTTTTATAATATCAAAAGCAATGGGGCTAAACATGAGGGAGAAAGTGGTCAAGAAAAAAATCCCTCAAGTGGAGACCTCCCCTTAAGGGGGTAATGCTTGTCTTTTGGTATACATATTTATTTATTAATATATTTTTGAGTTTCCTCGCTAGACCTCCATCAAGCTTAGAAAAACACCTCCTAGACCCCCTTTCAAGACATTTATCGGTAGAAAAATGTTCCGGCCAAAGGCCGATGCCTTCTAAAATTAGAGGCTCGCTCTCGCTCGCCAAGAAAAAATCGACACCTAAAGGGCACGAAAGGTCTTAATATTGATACAAAAATAAGGCGAAAGGTCTCAAAATCGCCAAACTAAAGGAACGAACGTCTTAAAACCTCAAAATTAATATGCTAAACATGAGGGAGAAGGGGGTCCAGAAAAAAGAGAGTACCACCCCCTTAAGGAAGTGCGAGCAACGTGTACCTTCCATTATGCGCAGGTCCTCCTTTCTCCCTCATGCTTAGCCCTTTTGTGTTCATATTCTAAGACGTTCGGTCTACTAGATTGGCGACATTTTGACCTTTTGCGCCATTTATTTTGTCAATATTAAGATCTTTCGTGCAATATAGGTGTAATTTTTTTCTTGGCGAATGGTAACAAGCCTATAATTTAGGAGAACACGGTGTTCGGGCAGAACATTTGTCTACCGAAAAATGCAAAAATTGATCTGGCAGGGTGGCTTTGGAGGTAATAAATAAATAAATAAATAAATAAATACATATAACAATAATTTCCTCTAAATGGGTATTTTCGGAACCGTGATGTGCTCTGAACAGATCGCCTAATAATGAGACTTACTCAAATGTATTCAACTTATTGGTCTGAAATGTGTACCGACTCTCCGAAATTGCACACACACAAGAATTTAGCAGCGCCGTTTCACCCCCCACCAGCCACACGAATCAAACAAACTCTCCGCTACTGAGAAGGTTGTATTCGACGGATGAGAGAGAGAGAGAGAGAGAACTGACAGGATGAATAATCGAACAGCAGGGGCCCTAACAGCATTTACCCGTATCCAACATTCAGCTTCCGACTATAGCCTCCCATTTTCAGCCGGATGTCCATATGTTATATCCTTCTTCTACCTGCCATAGTATTACGTCTTTACCCTTCTCAATACCGGGACGCACTCGGGTTAAAGGGTTAAGGGGGATAGTGCTTGGTTTTTGGTCTATATATTTATATATTAATATGTTTTTTAGTTTCCTCGCTAGACCTCCATCAATCGTAAACAAAAACACTCCCTAGACCCCCTATCAAGATAAATTTGTACATTTTTCGGTAGAAAAATTTCCGTTCCTTCTAAAATTAGAGGCTCGCTTACGCTCGCCAGGAAAAAAATCGACACCTATAGGGCACGAAAGGTCTTAATATTAACAAAAAAATTAGACGAAAGGTCTCAAAATCGTCAATCTAACGGAACGAACGTCTTAAAACTTCATAACTAATATGCTAAACATGAGGGAGAAAGGGATCTAGAAAAAACAAGTACTACCCCCTTAAGTGAGATCATTCGAAGCCTGTTAATTATTGGTAATAGTAGCCAGAATAAAGTAAACAGGATGGCACTGGCACAGAAAGTGTTAACTTAAATGTGGATGAAATTGACAGGTGACATTATTCTGGTGATCATTAGACGATTGTATGTATTCTAGGAAGGTGTGTGTGAATTTGTATTTTGTTTTTGTGTGTTCATTTTTTTCTGTTGTGTTGTCCCTATTCTGGCTCTGTCTTGAGTCGCCCCCCCCCCCCTCCCTCCCTCCCCCTGATTATATAGAATAGAATAGGAAGGATTTCGAACAATCAAGGGGGATTAAAACTTACTCAATTGACCACTTGCGAGTTTTGGTCTATAAGAAAGTTGGAGCCGTGAACATCTTACTCAATCTTACTCAATCTTACATCTTACTCAATCTTACTCAATCTTACATCTTACTCAATCTTACTCAATCTTACATCTTACTCAATCTTACTCAATCTTACATCTTACTCAATCTTACTCAATCTTACATCTTACTCAATCTTACTCAATCTTACTCAATCTTACATCTTACTCAATCTTACTCAATCTTACATCTTACTCAATCTTACTCAAACTTACTCAATTGACCACTTGCGAGTTTTGGTCTATAAGGAAGTTGGAGCTGTGGCCATCAATATGTATCAGAATTACCAGCAGCTAAAATACGGTCATATTACATTTATAAATACATAAAACCAAATTGATCATACTTTTTATCCATCAGAAACCCACATTATCATTGTATTTCTCTTTAAAATCGATGTTCACAGCTCCAACTTCCTTATAACCTGAAACTCGCAAGTGGTCAATTAAGTTCTTCCATTAAGTTCTTCCTAAACTGATGAACATATCAAGTGAGCTGACAGGAGAGTAAAGTAGAAATATTGGTTAGTTGACAAGGAATATATGGAAAAATAAATAAATATGTATATAAAACAACCCTTCCTAACTCTAGCCTCCTATATGTCTCCATTCTCCTTACGAGTGTGTTAAGGGGAGGTATTTAGTTTCTTCCCTAGAACTCCATCAAGCTTTAAATTACACCCCGTAGACCCCCTTTCAAGATAAATTTGTACATTTTTCGGTAGAAAAATGTCCCGGCCGAAGGCCGATTCCTCTCAAATTACAGGCTCGCTATCGCTCGCCAGGAAAAATTCGACACCTAAATGACACGAAAGTTCTTAAAATTGACAGAAATGGGGCGAAAGTTCTTAAAATCGCCAAACTAAAGGGGGCGAGCGTCTTAAAATCTAAAAAGCAATGGGGTTAAACATGAGAGAAAGGGGTCCGGAATAAAATCCCTCAAGCGGAAATCTCCCCTTAAGGGAGGGGGGGGGGGGGGGGGAGTGCTTATTTAGGTGTCTATATGTATTTATTCCTTCATATATTATTTAGGTGTCTATATGTATTTATTCCTTCATATATTATTTAGGTGTCTATATGTATTTATTCCTTCATATATTATTTAGGTGTCTATATGTATTTATTCCTTCATATATTATTTAGGTGTCTATGTATTTATTCCTTCATATATTATTTAGGTGTCTATATGTATTTATTCCTTCATATAGTATTTAGGTGTCTATATGTATTTATTCCTTCATATATTATTTAGGTGTCTATATGTATTTATTCCTTCATATATTATTTAGGTGTCTATATGTATTTATTCCTTCATATATTATTTAGGTGTCTATATGTATTTATTCCTTCATATATTATTTAGGTGTCTATATGTATTTATTCCTTCATATATTATTTAGGTGTCTATATGTATTTATTCCTTCATATATTATTTAGGTGTCTATATGTATTTATTCCTTCATATATTATTTAGGTGTCTATATATATTTATTCCTTCATATATTATTTAGGTGTCTATATGTATTTATTCCTTCATATATTATTTAGGTGTCTATATATATTTATTCCTTCATATAGTATTTAGGTGTCTATATGTATTTATTCCTTCATATATTATTTAGGTGTCTATATGTATTTATTCCTTCATATATTATTTAGGTGTCTATATGTATTTATTCCTTCATATATTTTTCTTAGTTTCCTGGCTAGGCCTCCACAAAGCTTTAACCAGGAAAAATGCTCCCTATAGACTCTCCTTCAAGATTCATCTTACAATTGCTGGCTCGCTATCGTTCGCCAGGGAAAAAAAATCGACACCTAAATCCCACGAAAGGTCTTGAAATTGACAACGAAATGGGGCGAATGGTGTTATACTTGACAAACTAATGGGCCGAACGTCTTAAAAGCTCAAAACTAACACGAAGGAAGAAGGGGGACCAAAAAACACACTCAGCTCCCCCTTAATGACTATGTTGGACTATTCCCGTTCGCTTATGTCGTATCGTTCGTCGTTAGAGAGGTCGTAATGTCGCCTGGGGGGTCGTGGAGGTGATGGTGGTGTCGTTCTCAGGTGATTTTATGGGTGTATCTTGTTAAGGGGGTAGTATTTTTTTGTTTTGTTTTTTAATAAATTTATTTTTTAGTTTCCTCGCTGGACCTCCATCAAGCTTAAAATATCACCCCCCACCCCACTTCAAGATATATTTGTACATTTTTCGATAGAAAAATGTCCCGGCCAAAGGCCGATTCCCCTGAAAATTGAAGGCTCGCATTGGCTCGCCAGTAAAAATTCGAAACCTAAATGGCACGAAAATTCTTAATATTGACAAAGAAATGACGCAAAAGGTCTCAAAATCGCCAAATTAACGGAACGAACGTCTTATAATCTCAAAACTAATATGCTAAACATGAGGGAGAAAGGGGTCCAGAAAAATTGACTACCTCCCCCTAAAGATTCTCATTGGTTTGGTTGATAAGAGTGTATCTTTGTTTTAAGAAGATTGTGTTCTGGGTGTGGTGTTTCGAGTTCGAATCCCGGGAGGACCATATGCTTTCATTAGTTTATTCAAGTGCATTGGGCTTTGTAAGTGATGATTAATGTTAAGAACGGGGTGTAGCTTAATATAATTTGTGTATCTGGTTAAGGGGAGGTCTCCACTTGAGGGATTTTTGTCTTGACCCCTTTCTCCCTCATGGTTAGCCCCATTGTTTTTGAGATTTTAAGACGTTTGCCCCATTAGTTTGGTGATTTTAAGAATTTCCGCCCCATTCTGTCAATGTTAAGACCTTTCGTGCAATTTAGGTGGCGATTTTATCCTGGCGAGCGATAGCGAGCCTGTAATTTAAGAGTAACCGGCCTTCGGCCGGGACATTTTTCTACCGAAAAATGTACAAATTTATCTTGAAATGGGGTCAAGGGGGTGTAATTTCAAGCTTGATGGAACTCTAGGAAACACACTAAACACCTTGCCTTAAGATTCTCTGTGAGTTGGTTTGATAGTGTCTTGCTGTATTTGGTAATCAATCTAAGGGGTGTAGGGTTTATTATTTGGTCTATTAATTAATGTATTAAGTTTTTAGTTTCCTCGCTAGACCTCCATCAAACTTATAAATTACCCCCCCCCCCCCCTAGACACTCCTTCAAGATACATGTTTGAAGGCCGGTTCCTCTTAAAGTCACAGGCATGCTATCACTCGGTAGATAACGATCGACGGGTAAATGGCACGAAAGGTCTTAAAATTGACAATGAAATGGAACGAAATGTGTTAAAGTCGCCAAACTAATAGGCCGAACGTCTTAAAGCCTCAAATCTAATGGGGCTAACCACGAGGGAGAAGGGGGTCCAGAAAAAAACGACCATCCTCCCGTTAGGAACACTTGATAAGATTCGATATTTAGTGCTTAACCCATTCAGTACCGGCGACGTCCTTATAACTTCACTCTGGCTCCTATCAAACGATTTTATTCAGCTTAGGAAGGACGTCTACCCATGAAAAGGCTACAGACTATCTCAATGAATCCTTTTAACTACCACATATCCTTCAGAAACTGCACAACATGATCTAAATGTAGCTAGCATTAAATCAAGAAGACGTCGCCGGTACAGAAGGGGTTAAATGTGATTATCTAGGTTCCTCTATATTTGGTTCGCTAATGTTCGTGTTATTCGTCTTTTTATATTATTATTATTATATATATATTTTTTTTTTTTCGTGTTACTTGTGTCCTGGCGAGGTGATGTTTAAGTGGTAATTCGTGTGTATATAGTTGTTAATTTATACGGGTTTAGTTGATAGTGCCTTTGTTTGTTGTTTTGGTTTGTTTTGTGTTTTTGGTAGTCATTTTAGGGGTATATACAGGCATATACAGTTATATGCCAAAAATGTGATGTTTGGTATTTTGTGTGCTTATCTGGTTATAGCTTGTATTGAATTGTTTTATTTATCTAGTAATATATGTTTAAAATTATAATCATCTTATAAGTAAATTGAGTTTTGGTGGTAGTCACTTTAAAAGCCCGTGTTTGGCGGTTTATATGCTTACCCTATTTATATATATAAAATATATATATACCGGTATATATATATATATATATATATATATATATATATATATATATATATATATATATATATATAATTATACTCTATATAAAGAGTGAGATAAAGTACGAACAAACAGTGAGAAAGAAAGAGAGAATAACAAGGACTGGTTGCAATGCTGAAAAATAATAATAATAATAATAATAATAATAATAATAATAATAATAAAACTGATACATCTACATCAGGGTAAAAGAAAGAAAAACAATAATAGATACAAAATAAAGAACCCGTAGGTCAGGAATAAAGAACCCGTAGGTCAGGAATAAAGAACCCGTAGGTCAGGAATAAAGAACCCGTAGGTCAGGAATAAAGAACCCGTAGGTCAGGAATAAAGAACCCGTAGGTCAGGAATAAAGAACCCGTAGGTCAGGAACAAAGAACCCGTAGGTCAGGAATAAAGAACCCGTAGGTCAGGAATAAAGAACCCGTAGGTCAGGAATAAAGAACCCGTAGGTCAGGAATAAAGAACCCGTAGGTCAGGAACAAAGAACCCGTAGGTCAGGAATAAAGAACCCGTAGGTCAGGAATAAAGAACCCGTAGGTCAGGAATAAAGAACCCGTAGGTCAGGAATAAAGAACCCGTAGTGATAATTATAGTATGATGCCAGTTTCGGGTTATAAGGGAACTGGGGCAGTACACATCACCATTAATTAGGGGGTACGTAGTGCTGAGTTTTTGTGTTGGTGGTGTAATGGTTTAGATGCTTATAATCTGTGTGTGGTGTCCCGAGTTCGAATCTCGGTAGGACCATTATGCTTTCATTAGTTTATTCAAGTACATTGGGGTTTGTAATTGATGATTAATGTTAACAACGGGCTGTTGCTTATATACTGTATTTTGTTTTCCTTTTTTAGTTTCCTGGCTTGACCTCCATCAAGCTCAGAAAAACACCCGCTAGACCCTCTTTCAAGATACATTTGTACATTTTTCGATAGAAAAATGTCACGGCCGAAGGCCGTTTCCTTCTAAAATTACAGGCTCGCTATCACTCGCCAGGAAGAAATCGACACCTAAATGGGCACGAAAGATTTTAATATTGACAAAGAAATGGGGCGATAGGTCTCAAAATCGCCAACATATTGGAACCAACGTCTTAAAACCTCAAAACTAATATGTTAAACATGATGGAGAAGGAGGTCCGGAAAAAGCGAGTACAAAGGAAGTACAAAGGAAATCAAGCAACAACAGATCTAGTGACCCTTCTAGGCTGCTTGTCCTCCAAAACACTGAGGATCAAGTGTCCAAACAGTGGTTTAGAGTAGGTAAGGGAACATTGGAAAGGGAACTACTGCCCTGGAACTAATGTCCGTGGCAGGACTAGGAAGTTAGTAGGGGACATATGGGTTAGTAACTGAGGGGAGGATAAAATAACGTTATTCATTTACAAACGCAGTCAGTCACGGGTTTGATGCGAGATATTTGTCTAGGCGGAATTTAAATGAATCAACGGTGCTGCAGTCTATAACGTCTCGGGGAAGCCCATTCCACAAGTTGACAACTCGATTGAAGAAGAAATTCTTAGATTCGTGTGAGTTAAAAGATTTAACAATAATTTTGCAACCGTTTCCCCGCGTGTAATTAGATTGGTCGATAGTGAAGTACTTACTACAGTTCATATTGTTGATGCCTTTGATGATTTTGAATACTTGAATTAAGTCACCTCTTAATCTGCGCTGGGTTAAAGGAAATAGATTTAATTCTCGAAGACGCTCTTCGTATGGTTTGTTCTTTAGGCTAGGTATCATTTTGGTAACTCTACGTTGAACTCGTTCTAGCTTGTTTATAATTATCTTTTTGGTAATAAGGGCATAGGATTAAACGCAGTATTCCAGAAGAGGGCGGACTAAGGAATTGTAAAAGGTTAGGATAACTTCTTTGGATTTATGCTCAAATGACCTGCCTATAAAGCCAATTATTTTGTTTGCCTTCTTAACAACTTCTGAACATTGTTGACTCGGTTTTAGGTTACTCGATATTGTTACTCCCAGATCGGTTTCTCTGTTTACTTTCTTAAGCTGAGTGCCATTCATCGAATAGTTTGCTTTCTCATTTAGGTATCCGATTATGTAGTCCTTTACATTTATCCGCATTGAAACTCATTTGCCAAATTTGGGCCCAATGTGACAATTTATCTAGATTGTGTTGCATATCGTCAACTTGTTCTTTTGAGAGTACGCTATTTGCAATTTTTGTATCGTCAGCAAATTTTGAGATTGTACAGGTGAAACCCTCATCTATGTCGTTGATGTAAATTAGAAAGATAATTGGTCCTAGTACCGATCCCTGGGGTACCCCGCTACTTACATTGGTCCATTTAGATGCCTTACCGTTTATGACTACTCTTTGCTTTCTGTCGCTGAGCCAATTTTCTATCCATTTCCACACACCGTCTTGTATTCCATGCGCTTTTAGTTTTAGCAGTAAACGTTTGTGGGGAACTTTGTCAAAGGCCTTTTGAAAATCAAGGTATATAATATCTACAGCTTTACTCTCATCGTAGAGGTTGAGGATATCGTGGAAGAAGTCTAAGAGGTTTGTTAAACAGGAACGTTTTTTACGAAAGCCGTGTTGAATATCTTTAAGTATGTTATTTTCCTCTAAGTGATTTACGAGCCTGTCTCTTATGAGCGTTTCTAGCATTTTACATACAACTGAGGTTAAGCTAATTGGACGATAGTTACGGGGTAGGGATTTGCTGCCTTTTTTTAATATCGGTGTTACGTTGGCTATCTTCCACTGATCAGGCATAGTTCCAGACTGCAAGGATTTATTGAATAGTAATGTCAGTGGTTTGGAGAGCTCATCCTTAGCTTCCTTTAGAACTCTAGGCGAGATTGTATCAGGTCCAGGCATTTTATTTACCTTGAGTTTATCTAAACAATTCAATACTTCTCTCTCTGTAACGGTGATATTGCTTAGAACATCTGAATTATCAATCTGAATCGGCGATGGTGTAGGGATATCACTGAGGTCTTCTGTTGTAAAAACTGATGCAAAGAAGGAATTGAGGGCATTACTCATTTATACTTCGTCTTTGGTGTATTCTCCATTTTCATCGACTAACGGTCCAACAGTTGAAGTAACTACTTTTTTCTTTCTGATATAACTATAGAATTCTTTCGGGTTTGTTTTACTTTGATTCGCAATATGTAACTCTAGTTTTTTTTTACTTTGCTTAATTAACTTTTTGGCTTTGCGTCGTAGCTCTACAAATTTCACCCGTTCTTCGTCATTTTGTGAGGATTTTAATCTATCATTAGCAAATTTTTTAGCAAGCAGGCAGTTTGAAATATCTTTATTCCACCATTTGGGCTTATTATTATGGCCTGGACGCCGTATTTTCGATGGTATGCAGTCTTGCACTGCTTTTAGGTAAGTTGTTTCGAATAACTTCCAAGATGTATTTATGTCGTTATTGTTAATTAAAAAGCTCCAGTCAGTTTCTTCAAACATAGCTCTAAGTTTATGAAAGTTTGCTTTCTTGAAATTAGGGACTTTTTCGATGCTACTATTTGGTTCGTTACTAGTAAAGTATAAAGTGAAAGTTATCGTACGATGGTTAGATGGGAGTAGTACTCCCTTAAGGGGGCGTTATGTGATGTATGGCCTGTATATACCTTGTATTATTACCGGTATATGTATTTGTTTTAGTTTGCTCCCTAAGCCTCTATCAAACGTATACACAAAAAATATCCCAAAGACTCCGCTTCAAGCTAAATTTAGAAGGCCGGTACCTCCTAAATTACAAGCTCGCTATCGCTCGCCAGCAAAACAACCGATACCTAAATGGTACGAAAAAATACAACAAAATATATACAACCCATGAATATATGGCATATAAAGGTAGATTTAGAAAACAGAAAAACAAAAAACATAGGGGGTTTAAGAATTCTTAGGAGTAGGCTAGATACTATATCATCCACGTCTATATATCGATGGCCGTTGTTGTATATATATATATATATATATTATTATTTTTTTTTTTTTTTTTTTTTTTTTTGGGGGGGGGGTCATGAGGGTCATGACATACCTGTATGTGGCTACTGAACATGTGTAACATATTATTTTCTTCAACTTTAGTGAAAACATTATTCATACCTACTTACAATTATTATTCATTCTATGTAATAATAATAATAATAATAATAATAATAATAAGCATGTTACTTATTTCTCATAAGCGAAGAATTCCGAAGAATTCACTAGCGCTCGGAAAGAGAAAGAAAAAAGAACAAAATCAATGCATCAAAAGAAAGCTTATATACAACACACATTTAACAATCACTAACAGTGGCACAATAGCCTAAACTCTATAGCCATCTGTCATGACACCTCTCTCAAGATCATAGCTTCTCTCAAAGAGAAAAGTCTTAAGTTGTCTCTTGAAGCATTCAACAGAACTCAGTTGTCTCATGGACAGCGGCAACCTGTTATACAACCTCGGAGCCATGTTGTAGGAGAATGACCTCTCAAAGAAAGAAGACTGCTGGAAAGCCCTTGGTTCATGTACACATGGGTGCCATTGTATCTAGCCCACTGATCAATTTACAGTATGTGGACTTCACTTATTTTTAATTAGGGAAGTACAGTATATCTCTGGAAACGAAAGTATGAATAAAATTTTCTATACATCAACTACTTAACTATATAAATTATTTATTGAAAAGCAAAGTTCCATGCAATAATCCATCCAGACAGTTATAATTGCATGAATAAAGTCCTAATGGGTCCACGATAATTATGAAGAAGCTACAGACGATGGCATCCGTGTGTACAGCAGATATCATACAGCTTTTCCAGAGGATTATTTAGTTTCCTATTGTTCTTATTGGGTTATTTCGTTTATAATCTAAATAATTCTGTATTTATGTCAACAGATTGATCTTTTTGGTATCGGATGGCTATGGAAGAGAGCATAAAATCAATGGCAAGTTTCAGTGTTACTATATTTCATTATTTATTGTTTTATGTGTATAATCAGCATCATGATAATTGGAACATTAATCTATTCATTGTCTCCTTTTGCAGTTAGTGAGGCCTACATATTATACGTTTTTGCAACTAATTTATTTAGCTTACATTGGTTAGGTATATGAAGGAGACAAAAGGCAAAGCTGCCTATAACAAATGCCTCTCCCACCAAAAAAAAAAAAAAAAAAATACATACCGGTATACAGTATATATATAATTATAAAAAAATGTAATGAGCCAAATTCAAGGTGCATTAGAATTAAAATGTCTGGATACTCGGAGCTTGAAGCGTCCAAAGTCATAGGATGAGGGAAAAACAGACTGCTGGAGAGAGTTCCAAAGCTTACCTGAGTGGAAAAAAGCTCCGAAAAATGGGTTCACTCTTGCATTAGATAATTTGACAGAACAGGGATGGGAATACGTTAAGGGGTGTCACCTGTTTTTTTGTTTATCTTTCTCTCCTTTTCTCTCTTTTTCTGGCTTGTATCTATTCGGCCCCATTCATCCAATTGTTTTAAGGCGTTTATCCCCATCCAGGTGTCGATTTCTTCCTGGCGAGCGATAGCGAGCCAGCATTGTATGTAGAAATCCGGCTTCGCCGGATACATTGTTCTATCAACAAATGTACAAATTTAGCTTGCTATCAAAACAAGAATATATATATATGCTGGCTTGCTACCGCTCGCCAGGAAAATATTGACACCTGGATGGGGGTAAACGTCGTAAAACAGTAGGCTGAATGGGGCCGAATGGATACAAGCCAAGGAGAGAGGGAGAGAAAGAGGAAAAAAACGAGGTGGGCCCCCTTAAAAGGTGAGTGCCACCTACTTTTCGGAAGGGAGGAGGTATACACTGAGAAAGCTCTAAAGAATACTGAATATTTGAATAGTGGTAGAAGAGTGGGAGAGATGCAACATTGAGGCGTGTGGAGAGAGGTTGGAGAGAGTTAGTAAGAGGAGGCGAGTTGATGAGACTAATGATGCTTTTGACTATATCCTTTCTTGAAGTGCGGTATGGGTGGAACTTCCCCACACACGTAAACAGTACTCGATACTTGGGTACACAGAGCCCCTGTACAGACCAAGAAGCTGTGTGGGCGTGAAGAACTAGGTATGAATTGAAATACATTCGCCTAGTGGGTTTCCCTTCTCCTTAATATAAATAGGATAGAAGGTTGAGTGTCTTTTAGACTGCCGTGGTGTAGTTGATTAAAGCGCTGGCTATCGTCCTGACGGTCGGCGGTTCGAACACCACTGAGAGATAGAAACATTTAGTGGCTCACGTGTATTTGTGATATATACTTAATATTTGTAACTCTCATGCTTGGTGGGGTAGAATTAAATTAAATCGGCCCGAGTTGCGTCGGGACACTCAGAAATCCGTGTATGGTATTCTGGAATATGGATCCTACGACTGGGTATGAATTGAAATACATTCGCCTAGTGGGTTTCCCTTCTCCTTAACATAATAGGATAGAAGGTTGCGTATCTTTTAGACTGCCTTGGTATAGTTGATTAAAGCGCTGGCTATCGTCCTGACGGTCGGCGGTTCAAACCCCGCTGAGAGATAGAAACATTTAGTGGCTCATGTGTATTTGTGATATATATATATATATATATATATATATATATATATATATATATATATATCAAGTTATATATCTTTATATAATAAGTGCCGTGCGCTACTAACCTTAAGACACGATTACAATCATAACATTTGAAGTTAGAAGATATTGATGATATGCCCTAAAAGTTAGAAGAGGAGGGTGATCAAGTAGAAGGTAGAATATGATGATTTTAAAAGTTAACAGATTAAGAAGTTATATAATTTTTATGACGCAGCCGTTTTCAGTAAATGAAACTATACTCTGTTTCTTTTCAACTGACTGTAAATTGCAAAGTTCTCATCAAGATTTCTCAGTAATTTTGAAGATTTTGTAGTTAAATATGGTGCTCATTAAATAAGCCTGGTCTTATTATGATGCAGATAAATAGTGTTTTCATATGTTTCCATTAAGTATTGAGAAATTAGCTGCTAAGAGATTCAATTTACCGTCAGATGAAATGAAACCGAGTATAGTCCGAATATGAAGTAAGACGCTACAGAAAGATAATGATGAGTTAGATGTTTTTAGTAAGGAATCTTCTTACTTATATCATCTTTCCCCTTTCCTATGTTTTAATATCCTTCAGTATCGATGTGTTCAGACGTATATTATTTTAACATACAGTTTCCCACATTTATTTGTATACATTCCTGGATGTATTTATTAGTTTCTATTTTGTGTTTTTGTTTTGTTTTTGTAAAGAGGAAAATTTGCATGATTGAATTAGAAGGTTTTTCTAATGCATTAGAAACATATGATAAATTTACGATTTCACTGCTATTTTGTTTTTCTCGTAAGCCAGTCCCATCATATATATTTTATAAATCATATAGAATGGATACGAATTCAATATGGCCGTCTCTTTCAACTTGAAGGGACTCTAGCTATAAAGTTTAACAGTCTTGCTTTTTGTCTCTTTGATCACGTAAGTAAAATGTATATAGAAATCAAAATAAAATTATGATTGAGTATCAAATTTAGAAACCTTGAGCTTGAGGGTGGCTTTAGAAGTGAGAGGTAATTAATGATGGAGAAGTCGAAATAGTTTTATGTTGAGGAGGTTGAGGAAGTATTAATGTTGTGGACTAAACTATACTATTTAGATGGTAATTGTTTCGATGTTAATGGATATCGAGTGTGTCGGTGGAGAGATTAATAGTTTGGTCTCTCTCTCTTTCTCTCTCCTCTCTCTCTCTCCTCTCTCTCTCTCTCTCTCTCTCTCTCTCTCTCTCTTCTCTCTCTCTCTCTCTCTCTCAAAGGCTTGGTCTCGCTGTCTGTCTATGTCTGTATTTGTTTGCAGGTTTGTTGATGTAGGTCTTTATTTACCTGTATATATTTTTGTTTATCTTTGCCAAGTTGCCCATGTATATATACTTTGTACAATGGTAAACAAAGAGATAAATTTATATGCATATCTAATCTCTCTCTCTCTCTCTCTCTCTCTCTCTCTCTCTCTCTCTCTCTCTCTCTCTCTCTCTCTCTCTCTCTCTCTCTCTCTCTCTCTCTCTATATATATATATATATATATATATATATATATATATATATATATATATATCATAGACTCCTTTAAAGAAGGACTGAAACCTCCCATGCTCGGGGTTTGTAACTTGAGTCTGAAGGATTAACTTGAGTCCTGGGCTAATATGACTTCTAGAAGGGCTAGAGACACGATCTTGGGATCCAAATAGGGGTTTTTGAGGACGGTGAGTTCACTAGCGACATTTTCAACACCACCTGGGGTCATCTTCAAGGTCAAAAGGTCATATTTCAAGGTTAAATTAGTGAATTTTGGTAATATTTGCCCGTTTTTTGTGTCTAACTCATAAACGGTGAGAGATGACTGATTGTAATAAGAGGCAAGTTTGTAGAGCTGTCAACATTTGATATTTATTTTCATATATCGTATTACATAAACATTATATGCATATCACAACACTATGTCTATTACAACTATGTCTATGTCTATCACTAGTTGGAGAGCTATCGCTAGTTGGAGAGCTTTTCTTGCCTCCTGAGGCATCCCACAGCCTTTTCTTTGTCACTTACATTGAGGACATGATCTTTCAATAGAATGTTAGCTAAAGTAGTACATGCAGCATTACTACTAGATACAGGTGCATCTACAAAGGATAACAGCTCAGCAAAATGAAAGCGGTAACGCAATTTAGTCTTGTCATGCAAATTATAGGCATTATGTACAAAAAAGACGGTTGACATAGTCGGCACACTCAGTCCACTTCTATTCAAATTATCTAGGAACTCAGATGACACCTCGTTACCATCATCATCAATGATCTCCTCCATACTTGTGCTATCACCATATTTATGAACAAGGTGTCCGGCCAAATAAACAACTTTATGCTAAAGGGTATCATCAGACCTCAAGAGTTCCTGAGTGTCTTGAGGAGTGATCTCGTCAATGAGTTCACTTCGCTCATCTGGATTTATGGAAGTAGTACAATTCTTGTCGCAATCAAGCACACAAAAACTAGAGTCTGGCATAATGTCATGCTTAATGAGTGTCTGCAAATTTGCAATTTTAGCTGCAGCCATAATGTCAACTACGTCAATGTAGAAGTTTCCACCGCTTCTTTGCCTGGTTTGGCCGAAAAACCTTTCCAAGGCTTCATCCGCGAATATAGCAGGAAGAACGTAGTCAAAGTCTTTCTCTGCCAGAAGCAATTTGGCAGCATCCACATTATTACGTGTGGACACAGTGAAGGCTTCAGCAGTTTGCTGAGTTAGCTTCATCTTACGACCACCACCTCCTTGCCATGCGCAGGTAGATATAAATTGGCAGGCCTCCTCCAGCCTAGTGAAACTTGTACAGTCTGCTGTCCAAGGCTGTCTGGATTCGTCGCACAGATGGATAGCTGAGAAACGGTCTTTCACATTCATCATCTTGAACCACTTACTCATTGTCTGGGTGAGAATGATGGTGCCTTCGCTGATGCCCAGTGAATCTTTGAAGGTCTTTAAGGCAGCGACAGTCTTGTCATTGAACACCGTTTATGAGTTAGACACAAAAAACGAGCAAAAAATACCAAAATTCACTAATTTGACCTTGAAATATGACCTTTTGACCTTGAAGATGACCCCAGGTGGTGTTGAAAATGTCGCTAGTGAACTCGCCGTCCTCAAAAACCCCTATTTGGACCCGAGTCGTGTCTCTAGCCCTTCTAGAAGTCATTTTAGTCCAGGACTCAAGTTAATCCTTCAGACTCAAGTTACAAACCCCGAGCATGGGAGGTTTCAGTCCTTCTTTAAAGGAGTCTATGATATACTGTATATATATATATATATATATATATACACCGGTACATACATATACACACATACACACACACACACACATATACACATACATACATACACACATACATACATATATATATACAGTATATATATACATACTGTACAGTGCACACACATACACTTACATACATTTTTTTTTCTTTTTTTTTTCATATCACCCCAGCCCTCTGCAGATAGAGGTCAAGCCTTCCCTTGAAAGCGTTTATTGTGTCGCTCTCCACCACTCTCGCTGGTAGTTTATTCCACTCTGTCGCCACACTGTAGGTGAAGAAACTCTTTGTGACATCTAGGTTTGCCTTTTTGGTTTTTAATTTCATTCCATTTTCGCGAGTTTGATTAGTATTGTTTAATGTGAATAGTGCATTTACATTGACTTTGTCGAAACCTTTTAGTATCTTAAAGCACTCAATAAGCTGACCCCTCAACCTCCTGTTTTTTAATGAGAACAGGTTCAATCGTTTAAGTCTTTCTTCATATGGTTTATTTCTTAATGAGGGTATCATCTTCGTCGCTCTACGCTGAGAGAGAGAGAGAGAGAGAGAGCAATTTTTTGTTTACCCATAAGTAGACTTCCAATATATACCATCATTGTGTTGTGAAAAGCCTTGTTGACAATAAGCAAATAATATACACAGATAATATACCCAAAATGTACATCCACTGCACACACATATGCTCTGTTATTTTCCACCAGATGGTAAATTGCTATCTCTCCATTCTGATTACTTACAGCGAGGGCGGCAACCTGCGAAGGAATTAAATGCTAATCTGTCAAGATCCGCGAATTTGGATAAAGCTCCACCAACACGACCCAAATTCAAAACCGCCAGGGATAACAACCGAGGACCGATGTCAGCCATGAATGTAAATGTAGATCCGATCAGAACCAAAAAATTTATTAAAGAACGTTCTGTGAGTTCTAAAACCGCAACTTTAAAGGTTTTCTATGCAAACGCTCGTAGCATACGCAATAAATTTTCAGATTTAGAGGAACTAGTGTTTACTGAAAATTATGATGTGATTGGTATAACAGAATCTTGGCTCAATACAGTAGATAGATACTTTTTAGCAGAGTATTCACTTCCCGGTTATGTAATGTTTGAGAAAAGCCGAATAAATAAAAAATGGAGGTGGCGTTTTATTTTATATCAAAGAAAGTCTTAACCCGACCCTCTTGTCAAAACCTCAAATTGTGAACGTCGACACATCTTTTGTGCTAATAAAGAATAATAAAGGTACAAAACTAATACTTGCATTAATATACAGACCTCCAGCTCAATCAGTGCAAACTGACCGAGAAATTTATGAACAAATTGCAGATGTAAGTAACTCACAAGATACCGTATTTTTTGGCGACTTTAATTTACCTGTGACCAAGTGGGGCGATACTCATACTTCACACTCCGGACATGACTTGTATACGAACTTGCAAGAGAGTTCGCTTTATCAATTTGTTCGAACACCGACCCGTGGTAATAACGTTCTTGACATTGTACTTGCAACAAAAGAAGAATTAATAGAGAATTTGAATGTTGGTGATGAATTCAGTAACAGCGACCATCGTACGATAACTTTCACTTTAAACTTTACTAGTAACGAACCAAATAGTAGCATCGAAAAAGTCCCTAATTTCAAGAAAGCAAACTTTCATAAACTTAGAGCTATGTTTAAAGAAACTGACTGGAGCTTTTTAATTAACAATAACGACATAAATACATCTTGGAAGTTATTCGAAGCCACTTACCTAACAGCAAGCGCAAGACTGCATACCATCGAAAATACGGCGTCCAGGCCATAATAATAAGCCCAAATGGTGGAATAAAGATATTTCAAACTGCCTGCTTGCTAAAAATTTTGCTAATGATAGATTCAAATCCTCACAAAATGACGAAGAACGGGTGAAATTTGTAGAGCTACGACGCAAAACCAAAAAGTTAATTAAGCAAAGTAAAAAGACCCTAGAGTTACATATTGCGAATCAAAGTAAAACAAACTCGAAAGAATTCTATAGTTATATCAGAAAGAAAAAAGTAGTTACTTCAACTGTTGGACCGTTAGTCGATGAAAATGGAGAATACACCAAAGACGAAGTACAAATGAGTAATGCCCTCAATACCTTCTTTGCATCAGTTTTTACAACAGAAGACCTCGGTGATATCCCTACACCATCGCCGATTCAGATTGATAATTCAGATGTTCTAAGCAATATCACCGTTACAGAGAGAGAAGTATTGAATTGTTTAGATAAACTCAAGGTAAAGAAAACGCCTGGACCTGATACAATCTCGCCTAGAGTTCTAAAGGAAGCTAAAGATGAGCCCTCCAAACCACTGACATTACTATTCAATAAATCCTTGCAGTCTGGAACTATGCCTGATCAGTGGAAGATAGCCAACGTAACACCGATATTCAAAAAAGGCAGCAAATCCCTACCCAGTAACTATCGTCCAATTAGCTTAACCTCAGTTGTATGTAAAATGCTAGAAACGGTCATAAGAGACAGACTCGTAAATCACTTAGAGGAAAATAACATACTTAAAGATACTCAACACGGCTTTCGTAAAAAACGTTCCTGTTTAACAAACCTCTTAGACTTCTTCCACGATATCCTCAACCTCTACGATGAGAGTAAAGCTGTAGATATTATATACCTTGATTTTCAAAAGGCCTTTGACAAAGTTCCCCACAAACGTTTACTGCTAAAACTAAAAGCGCATGGAATACAAGACGGTGTGTTGAAATGGATAGAAAATTGGCTCAGCGACAGAAAGCAAAGAGTAGTCATAAACGGTAAGGCATCTAAATGGACCAATGTAAGTAGCGGGGTACCCCAGGGATCGGTACTAGGACCAATTCTCTTTCTAATTTACATCAACGACATAGATGAGGGTCTCACCTGTACAATCTCAAAATTTGCTGACGATACAAAAATTGCAAATAGCGTACTCTCAAAAGATCAAGTTGACGATATGCAACACAATCTAGATAAATTGTCACATTGGGCCCAAATTTGGCAAATGAGTTTCAATGCGGATAAATGTAAAGTACTACATATCGGATACCTAAATGAGAAAGCAAACTATTCGATGAATGGCACTCAGTTTAAGAATGTAAACAGAGAAACCGATCTGGGAGTAACAATATCGAGTAACCTAAAACCGAGTCAACAATGTTCAGAAGTTATTAAGAAGGCAAACAAAATAATTGGCTTTATAGGCAGATCATTTGAGCATAAATCCAAAGACGTAATCCTAACCCTTTACAATTCCTTAGTCCGCCCTCTTCTGGAATACTGCGTTCAATGCTGGTGCCCTTATTACCAAAAAGACATAAACAAGCTAGAACGAGTTCAACGTAGAGTTACCAAAATGATACCTAGCCTAAAGAACAAACCATACGAAGAGCGTCTTAGAGAATTAAATCTATTTCCTTTAACCCAGCGCAGATTAAGAGGTGACTTAATTCAAGTGTTCAAAATCATCAAAGGCATCGACAATATGAACTGTAGTAAGTACTTCACTATCGACCAATCTAATTACACGCGGGGAAACGGTTGCAAAATTATTGGTAAATCTTTTAACTCACACGAATCTAAGAATTTCTTCTTCAATCGAGTTGTCAACTTGTGGAATGGGCTTCCCCGAGACGTTATAGACTGCAGCACCGTTGATTCATTTAAATTCCGCCTAGACAAATATCTCGCATCAAACCCGCGACTGACTGCGTTTGTAAATGAATAACTTTATTTTACCCTCCCCTCAGTTACTAACCCATATGTCCCCTACTAACTTCCTAGTCCTGCCACGTTAGTGGCAGGGCAGTAGTTCCCTTTCCAATGTTCCCTTACCCACTCTAAACCACTGTTTGGACACTTGATCCTCAGTGTTTTGGAGGACAAGCAGCCTAGAAGGGTCACTAGACCTGTTGTTGCTTGATTTCCTTTGTACTCCTTTGTACTACTTTATTATCATGATTTTGTGGCGAAATATGTTGCTAATTATGAAAACTTGGCAATACTATGACGAACAGACATAGCAGTGTCATATTTGTCCAGTAAGAATCAATGCATCAGTTGCTAAGGGATCCAGCTGGAAACAAATAAACTACACCTAGCCGCAGCGTGTGTACAATTTCCATTCCTCTCCATCTACAGTATATGCTACAAACCATTATGGGTAAAGTCGCTGAGAAAGATCGGTAACCCGTCATGTCTTCCATTACGCCACACTGTAAACATTGTGCGTTCAAATGTAACAACAACTGACACATATGATACGTTCAAATGTAACAACAACTGACACATCTGATACGTTCAAATGTAACAACAACTGACACATATGATACGTTTTCAATGGTTAATGTGTACTAATTGGAATGCATAGGCGACTGAAACATTTATTAAGGGGAGGTTTTTAATGTGTTACCTAGACATCCATCAAGCTTAAAAGTACATCCCCTTGACCCCTTTCAGGATAAATATGTACATTTTTCGGTAGAAAATGGCCAAAGGCCAAAGGCCGGTTCCTCTTAAATTACAGGCTCGCTATCGCTCGCCAGGAAAAAATCGATACCTAAATGGCACGAAAGTCTTAAAATTGACATAAATGGGGCGAACGTCTTAAAATCTCAAAAGCAATCCGGCTAAACATGAGGGAGAAAGGGGTCAAACAATTATTCCCTCAAGTGGAAATCTTCCCTTAAGGGGGTAGTGCTGGTTGTTTGGTCTTCATGTATTTATTTACTGATGCTTTAGATTCCTCACTATTATAGACCTCCATCAAACTTTGAGTAACACCCCCTAGACACCCTTTCAAGATAATTGTTTACATTTTTTCGGTAGAAGAATGTCTCGGCCGAAGGTCGGCTCTTCCTAATATTACAGGCTCGCTATCGCTCGCCAGAAAAAAAATCGATACCTAAATGGCACGAAAGGTCTTAATACTGACAAAGAAATATGGCGAAACGTCTAAAATCGCCAAGGTAATGGAACGAACATCTTAAAATGTGAAAACTAATGAGGCTAAACATGTGGGAGGATGGGGGGGAGGGGGGGGGGCGGGGGGGGGGGTCCAGAAAAACGACTACCTGTTGCCTTGTTGCTTCATTTGAACGCACATTTTGTACCGTACAATAATATATCTGCGGAAAGATTTGTGTGAATATGAATTTTGTTTACGATAATGATAAACACCATATATATATATATATATTGAATTAACCCCTTCTGTACCGGCGACGTCTTTATAATACAATTCTTGCTACATTTAGAAGATTGTTTGCAGGTTAAGAAGAATACCTGGTAATAAAAAGGGTTAAGGGGGGGTGACCTGTTTTTGTTCTGTCCTTTTCTATCTTTCTCTGGCTTGTATCTATTTGGCCTCATTCAGCCTACTGTTTTAAGACGTGTATCCCCATCCAGGTGTCAATTTTGTATTGGTGAGCGGTAGCGAGCCAGCATATTTTTTATTTTTGTTTGACAGCAGGCTAAATTTGTACATTTTTCAATAGAAAAATGTCTCCGGCGAAGCCGGATTTCTTCATATAATGCTGGCTCGCTATCGCTCGCCAGGAATAAATCGACACCTAGATGGGGATAAACGTCTTAAAATAGTTGGCTGAATGGGGCCGAATGGATACAAGCCAGAGACAGAGAGAAAAGGACAGAAAAAACAAAAAGCAGGTCACCCCCCTTAAGTGAGATAGTTCGAAGACTGATAAATGCTGGAGGCACTTTTTAAACTCAATTAAATCGTCTAATAGTAGCCAGAATACAGTTAAAAGGACGTCACCGGTATTGACTGGGTTAATTTCAACCCTCTTAAGCCGGAGTCAATTTTAACGGGCAATTATGGTCTGGAAGCTTAAAAGATTACATCATATTAGAATTCAGCCGCCTAACTTAATCTACCTTCCGTCTAATTACCGATACCAGTGCTAAAATGTCCCAAAATAAAGCCGGAGTCACACTAGCGCATTTTTGAGCATTTTTTACGGGCAATTATGGCCTGGAAGCTTAAAAGAATACACTTTATCAGAATTCAACCTCCTAGCATAATCTGCCTTCAGTCTAGTTGCCGATACCAAGGTGAAAAAGTCCAGAAATATTATGAGAACAAACTTGCTCATGGAAAATTGACGGAAAAAGTACTCGTGTGACGGCGGCTTTAGCATCATAGCGTCTGTTTGCCATTGTAGTTTTCCTCACACTAGACATAAGGGGAGATGGGCGTATTTATTTGCTTAGTGTTTTATCTTATTATTTGTTAATATTCTCCCAAGACCTCCGCCAAGCTGTACAAAACGCCCCCTAGACCCCCCTTCAAGACAAAACGCCCCCTAGACCCCCCTTCAAGATAAAACGCCCCCTAGACCCCCCTTCAAGATAAAACGCCCCCTAGACCCCCCTTCAAGATAAAACGCCCCCTAGACCCCCCTTCAAGATAAATTCGTATGTTTTTTTTGGTAGAAAAATGTCCCGATCAAAAGCCGGTTACCCCTAAAATCAAGACCAATAATATATAG
>JBAKBP010031119.1:0-24843 GCA_037953745.1 Lithodes maja | reverse complement strand
CTGTGTAGAGTTTCCTAACTCAGTTTATGTGAACCGTTGTACTATAAGTATTATCATTATGTATTTTGTTTTCTTCTAAGTCAACGAGTTCTATTTTATATCATTAGATATAAGTATTGTGTGTGGGATTTATATATATATAATGATGCGAAGAGAGAGAGAGTTATGTAACACCGACCAGTGAGCGCGCCACGAGGGGTAGGCCTAATTCCCCCCTCCCTCCCTCCTCAAGCGTGGGAAGTTCTTTGTCGATCCCCGATTGAGAGAGTATGTGACGTCATGATTGCCGTTATGCTCGCTACGGGGCCGAGTATAAAAAGGGAGGTCCCGCCGCATTTTCCTCAGAACTCATCAGGCAAAGCGACCTCTCATATCCCTTGCAACTATCCATATTCTTCCGACTGATGTGAACTTTCTCTACTCTCTGAACAGCCTACCTTCTTCTCTTCTCGTCCCTGTTTATAACCTCAATGACCCCTTTGGTGCAGATTTAGTCAGCCAAAGTATTATCGCTTGAGTTCTCACGAGATAAGTGCCTGTTAGATAGCCTATTTTTGGAAGGGTTAACTAGAATAGGATTGATTGATGTTTGTTGCACTCGTATATGTATTTCCCTGTGTACTATTATTCATGTTCCTGTTTTCTGCTGGTTTAGGCAATGCTAGACTGGGATAGGGTTTCTGAGTTGTGATTTCCTATGAGTACTAGGTTGCGGTTGAACCAGTACAATTGCAACGGAGACGTGGAACGCCTAGGTGGTCTTTCTGACTGTGTACCGTGGGAGTTTAGCACTGTGTTGCGAGTGAGGGCTTTTGCCTATGCCACCCAACACTGTGTTATCTCATTTGCTTGACTTTGAGAGGATCGCCAGGAGAGAACCAGATACTAGTGATCTGGATCTCTCAAGAGAGCATCCCGTCAATTACCGTAATTTGGCCGCACAGTCTTAAGGACCTCGCTAGGCTACGAGCCGCTTGCTCAGCCATTGTCTCTTAACCTTAGATATCCCAGCTAGACTTTGCTCGACCAGCAGATACAGTATAGTATTGAAGCTTCTCCTTATGTATATTATTGTTTAAGCACTATTGATTTCATGCGTGGCACGCTTAGCTACTTCAGAGATTAGTGGCCCACGAGCACAATCTTAGTAGGCTATTGCCAGTGCATTGTCGGAGTACTTCTTCTTAATGTTTGCCATATCCTATTGCTTATTCTTATAATTCTTCTTATGTCAATTTAAAGCCTTTAATTACCAGTGAGTTATTCATTAAATTGCTGTTCAAAATCCGATACTTACTTCTTATGAGTATTCGAGAAGCATCTAACTTATCAGAAGATTCCTTGCTTGATGCTCGAGGACTATTGTTTAACGTAACGTAATAGTGCCGATCCGAAGTAGAGGGTGGAGGACTTCTTAAGTTCTTAGTTCAAGGGTGGATTACTTCGGCTTCGGCAAACACTATTCTTTAGTGTTGTAGTACTTTCTTCTTTGTTTGATTGTTGACCAGACTAGATAACTCCCGTCTTGTTATTAGTCTGTTGTGTGAAACGCTAGTACCGAGTTCTTGTATACCCCGTTATAGCAGATAGAACTCTGGAGGGTAGTGGCGTTTTTTGTTCGGCTGGCAGTACTCTGGGGTTGGGATCGTGTGTTTCCGTTGTGGCAGCGAGCCATACTCGAGTCCTGTGTAAGAGCCCTAGTGTACCTGAGTGCCCGGTCGTAACACTAAAAAAAAAAATTCTCGTTTATTTTATTGTTTTATAATCTTTTTGGACGGCGTTATGATAGCCTAATTTTACTCCTGCTCAACCCACACACCGTGCACGACTATCCTGGATCATCAACCCTTGATAGACAATCTGCTATCACGTTCTCACTCCCGGCAATATGCTGAATGTTGAGATTATACTCTTGGAGCATTAGGGACCACCTGGTCAACCGCATATTCCGATTGTGAAACTGATTTAGGAATTTCAAGGGATGATGGTCCATATAAATCGTCACTACCGGGCCGTAGGCTGGAACATAAACTTCGAAATGTTTGAGCGACAAAACGATAGCAAGAAGCTCCTTCTCTATAGTCGAGTAATTCCTTTGTGCCGAATTAAACTTGCGAGAAAAGAAGCTCACTGGGTGTTCCAAGCCCTCGGAATCAGTCTGCAGTAACACTGCCCCGGCACCCACACCGCTGGCATCAGTCGCCAGCTGAAAACTCCTGGAGAAGTCTGGGGCTCTCAAAATCGGATGTGTACACAGCAGGTGCTTGACTAGGTCGAAAGCCCTCTGACACTCCGCAGCCCAACAGAACTTCACTGACTTCGACAGTAGATCAGTTAACGGTGCTAAGACAGTAGAGTATCCCCGGATGAAGCACCTATAATAGCCTATCATACCTAGGAACCGCATGACCTGGCGCTTAATGGTGGGCCTGGGAAACATATTGATAGCCTGTATCTTGCTCAGGGGGGGGGCACACCCGGCCTAACCCGACCACGAAGCCAAGATACTGCACAGTAGCCTTTACAAACTCGCACTTCCTCAGGTTCACCACCAGCCCAGCATCGTGCAACTTCCCAAACAGGGTCTCTAAGTGCCTTAGGTGATTTTCAAAATCGTCATCATACACTATCACGTCATCAAGGTAGACCGTGCAGTTAGGGATTTCGTCACAAATATCGTTCATCAGGTTCTGAAACGTGGCAGGTGCGTTCTTAAGCCCATAAGGCATTACGTTACATTGGTAGGTCTTGCCATCTACCACAAAACCACAAACTTGCTTAGCTCGGTCCGACAGGGGTACTTGCCAGTAGCCTTTTACAAGATCAATTTTAGTAAGGTACTTTGCATTCCCTATCTTGTCCACGCTGTCGTCAACTCGAGGCAAAGGGTAAGGGTTGGTAGTGGTCAAGCCATTTAGCCTACGAAAATCTATGCAGAACCGCACCTTGCCGTCAGGTTTTGGCTGCAACGTGACGGGTGATGTCCACTTCACATAACCTTCAGTGATCATCCCTCTCTCAACCATGTACTTTAACTCCTCCCGTAAAGCTGGCAACTTTACCGGGGGCACACGGTAGGGCACTGACTTGAAGGGCACATTATCACCGACGTCCACGTCGTGCGTTACCTGAGTAGTGAGACCTGGGTGTTCGGCGAAAACAGAGGGGTATGACCTGAACAGGCCTAGGACAGCAGCACCCTGGTGCTCAGGCAGGTGACTTACAGCTTGCCTAGCCTCTTGTTCAGTATTCCCCGCCCACTGTTCCGCGGAAATGACACAGTCCCAGCTATCCTCCTCAGCAGCATGACTGTCCCCACCTCCTTCTCCACCCTGGCCGCTGCAGGCCAGCACAGGGACAGTGAGAGGCTCTGAGGGGCGTCTCACATACTCTTTCATGAGGTTAACATGACATAACTGATGTTTTTTTCTACGGTCAGGTGTTGCAACGAGATAATCAAGGTCGGACAGTTTCTTAGCCACCACATACGGCCCAATAAACTTGGCAGAAAGGGGGTGTCCAGGCAAAGGTAAAAGCAACATTACCTCCTGACCCACCGAAAACTCCCGAAGCTTCACCTTGGCGTCATACTGGTGCTTCATGACCGCCTGTGCATTAACCAAGTTATTACCTGCCGCTGCCATGCAACCTATAAGTCTCTCCCGGCTCTCAAGGATATATTTAAGTACAGACCCCGGCTTCTCTTCGCCCTCCCAGATCTCTTTCACCATACTTAAAGGTCCTCTCACATTATGGCCAAAGACTAGTTGATTTGGACTGAACCCCAGGCTCTCTCCTGGGACTTCACGTGCAGCGAACAGAACATACGGCAGACCCAAATCCCAATCAGTGTCATGTTCTGCACAGTAACAGCGTAGCATACTCTTCAGGGTCGAGTGCCACCGCTCCAAGACTCCCTGACTCTCGGGATGGTAGGCTGACGACACTACAGAACATATACCGTGCAACTGAAGGGTTTGCTTGAACAATTTGGATGTAAAATTGCTCCCCTGGTCTGACTGCACCTCACGTGGAAATCCATAACGGGAACAGAACAATAATAAGTTTTTAACAACTGCCTTTGCCGAGCCGTTTCTCATGGGGTATGCGTCCGGGTATCTCGTAGCCACATCCATGATTGTCAACAGGAATTTATTGCCACTACTAGTAGGCGGGAAAGGGCCAACCAAATCTACTACAACTTTGCTGAACGGAGGCCCGGTGACAGGTATGGGAAACAAAGGTGCCTTCGGGATGGTCTGGTTAGGCTTCCCCGTTGTCTGGCAGGTCGCACACCCAGCCACCCATGCACAGACATCAGCCTTGACCCCAGGCCACCAGAAAAACCTGCCCAATGCCGCCAATGTTTTTGTTACCCCCAAATGACCCGCCACCGGCACATCATGCGCCAGACACAATAAGGACTCTCTATACTTATTTGGAACAACCACCTGGTCTACTACCCTCGCACCGCCCTCCCACTTCGATTTGGGGTCTAGAAATCTGCGGTACAATATCCTGTTGAGCCTAAAGAAATCTCCCGGCTTCGCATCCCCATCTTCCTCCAACTCTATGGCACCATTGCTATAACGAGCTAGGCTAGCGTCTTGCAGCTGCTGCTCACTAATGTCCCTGGGCGTCAATGCATCAAGATGGTTTTGTAATAAGACATTACCCCGGCTAGTAGGCTCTACTGCCTTAGTGGCTCTCGCTACAGCTCTTGCCTCACGCGAAGTCTTACCCAACTCTGCCTTGTTACACACCATATCTGGGCCAGAATCAACTCCTGTGTTTATTATAGGTCCAAGTACCGAATCACCGAGAAGTGCAGCAGAATCAATGTCCCTTTTCCTGCCCTTAGCAACCTTCTCCTGATCCTTCCTCCACTGTCCCCGAGGTTGAGTGCTAGGCTGTGCAGGAGCCGCAGAGCGAGATCGGGTTACCACACAGGCCATCTCATCCTGTTGGCACCTCCCAACCCATTCCCGATTCTCACCATCCACGTCGGCCGCCCTCTCGGCAACGACTAAGGGTGGAGTCCCGGAAGTGGGCACCGCAAAGTCGTTGCCGAGAAGAAGGTCGACGCCCTCAACTGGCAAACACTCAACGATCCCTACATCCAGCTCCCTGCACACCTCTCCCACTCTCAACTCCAACCTCACAAGTGGGTATGACCTCGTAGCATTTATACCCTGCACCACAACAACTCTGGCCGCATTTATCGGTTTCCCTGTGAAGTTCCTCAACAAAGTTTGCGAAGCCCCCGTATCCCTCAGCAAGTCAACCCTCCGTAGTTCACTCCCCCAGCTCACAAACCCGTGCCCCCGATGGCTACAGAAAGTGTCCCGGACAGGTGTCGAGCCTTCCGTACGCTTCTTTACCGCGTGTGCCTCAGCTGCTGACAACCTACCCCGGGCAGTTGCTGCAGCCTTCAGAGACACACCGATACTGTGAACCAATGACACCGGCTTAGCGGGAGTGTTACTAGGGCACTCACGTGAATAATGGCCTAGCTTCTGACATTTGTAACATTTCACATCCCCAATGGGCTTCTTCCCTTGTGCGGGCGAAGAAGGGGCCTGACCTTTAGTAAACGGGAGAGGCTTGTGTTTGTAGGTGTTATTAGGTGCAATGCTTTTAGTGTGGTTATGTGTGTCATAGGATTTGTTATTATCGAAAACTCTGGTGGGTGGGGTATAGCGCCCCTTCTGCCCTGACTCAGCCCTCTGAGCGGCACCGCAACCACGAATCAATGATAATCTGAGGTCTGCCATCTTGGCAGCCTCCTCTACTGTCTTGGGACATTTTTCCTTAATGTTCAGCGTTAGATCGGTTCCAGTACATTTGTAAAACTGTTCCAGATAGAAAAGTTGCTTAATTTCCTCAGCCGACTCTGCGTGCTCGGACCGAAACCAGTTATTACATGCATCTGTTAAGTCCCGTGCGTGCTCCATAAAACTGACGTCGCTCTTCTTATTCACGCCACGGAACTTCAATCTATAAGTTTCGGGTTGCAGTTCGTAGGCCCGGAGCACAGCCTCCTTCACCAGTCCATACACGACACTCTCGTCCAGTGACAGTGCATCGTAGGCTTTCAACCCCTTACCCACTAGACGTGATGAAACTAATGCTGCCCATTTAACCTCCGGCCAGTCATACTCACGACACTTCTTTTCGAAACGAGCAAAAAACTCAGTCACTGCTGTCTCATCAAATGCGGGTACTAACTTAATTAAATGCGAAAGTGAGTCTGTAACCCAGTGCCCACCACCGAGATGACGCCCCGTGGTCTCTACTCTAGACTTCTCGACATCCATTTCAGCCTGGTACCTGGTTGCATCCTGATTGGCTTGGATTCTAGCAACCTCTATGCGTTCTATACTAGCCTGTTGTATCTGAGTCACCTGCAGCTTAATCCGTTCTATACTAGCCTGTTGTATCTGAGTCTCCTGCAGCTTAATCCGTTCTATACTAGCCTGTTGACTCTCTTGCAACTTAAGCTTAGCTAGTTCTAGCTGAAATAACATCTCAGGAGACAGGCCTGGGGGGGGAGAGCACAAAATGGGGGATCCACACCGAGACGTGTTTACGGGTAAGGCAGCTTGCCATTGAGAACCCTCCTGCTGCATCGTGCTAAGAATCGCTGGCTGAGGGCCCAGCTCAGGGGTAGAATGGAATGGAGACTTGGAGGGAACCCCCCAAGACCCCACTCCACCCACCGCCCCATCGCCATCACCCAACAAACATGCCACCAAATTCTTCTTGGGCCAACTATCAGGACAGTCCCGCCCCAAAACCGTGGCTAAACAGCGAAGACCGTAACAATCAATAGCCTGCAGGCGCTGTTCGGTCAAAGGTGTCTGCAAAAATGCCCGGGCATCCCTCTCTCCACTTATAACACTCCCCTCCCTAAATATCTGTTGTACTTGCTGGTCACTAGGCTGTACCGTGTTATCCTCCCCCGTAAATGATGAGTCATTAGACATAGTGCTGGTTATACAATTGCTGTTCATAAAAAAAAAAAAAGTGCTTATTACTAATTGCAGTCTCGACTCACAAAATGTTAAAGATGCTTGAATGACTCTACTCTAGACACCCCCAACGAAACAATCTGCAAGTCCACCAATACAATAATGACACAATAAAAATTCCTCCAATATGCAAGAAAATTCTAGCCAGCTCTACTAGGTAGCATAGAATAGTTCTCCAAAAAACATGTGATAGGATACTACTGAATCCTGGCAAGGTCGCCATTTTGTTACGGCTGGATCGGCAATACATATTCGGGATTCTTGATCGTAGGACAGAAATGGCTTATGTGACAACGACACGCTCGATTCCAGTCCCAAATACTATATGCTCCAGACAACAAAAGCACCAACGCCCTACAGAGTTATCGTCTATGGTAACGAGGTACCTTAACTCGGCGAAAGTGTACAACAGGGGTAGGCTATGAGGCTGAACTCCCTCAGACATTTATAGGTTACGTTATTACTAAAGAAATGCAATACTCAAGAAACTACGTTAATATTAAGCCTCTAATAATGTAGAATAGAAGCAGGCTAAAGGTATGACAGTGAAATGCTAAATGACAAATGTACACGCCTACTTGAAAGCGCGTGCACTAGAATAACTGTCCCCTACTAACATGCACTAGCATGTAGCATACAAGATGTTCATGATCCAGTAGATACCTAATAATACACATGGAAGGAACATAAATAGTAGTCACTTATTATAATAATGAATCTATACTTGGAATAACTAAAAGGTTGCAGGCAACAGTACTGCGCCGGTAGCCTACTACCGCATAGGCTACTTCGCTTCTCTCACTCTGTCTCCCCTCTGAGTCCGTATGCGCCCTACGCAATAGAACTCCGGACACAGCAGCAAAACGACAGTGCAGTTAATTGATACATGAAAGTATTAATAGTGTTGTCTTGTGTGTGAGTAATGTGTATTGTAAAGTGTTACATACATAAACTTAAAGAGAGCTGCAATGCATAGTAAAATAAAGATATATCCCACTCATCATCCCCATGTGTTCTAGCTAGCAGGCCAAGTCACAGGAACAACGAGTCCCAGCACCGAAAGCGAGAACCCAGGAAAAGACTGTAGAGAACACAAGGACAGATAAATTACGTTACTCTACTATACCGGCACTACGAGCGAGCTGTAGTCTCTGGTACTACACTCGCTCCTGGCTCGGTATGCAAATCAAGGCTAAGTCCTCGCCCCTCTACAGACAACTCCTGGGCATGGTCGGGCTCTTACACATGGCACCAGTCTAGTCACAAATTGGATGATGAGTGGGGCATATAACTCGTGAACATGTAGAACATTCACCAACTATCCTCATCAAGAAGATCGCTGTTCACATTAACCCCTTAAATCTAATACATGTAAATATATGCTTGTCCTAAGAGTAATACGAGAGGTGAGTGCTGAAACTCCTTTAGGACCTCAAGGGAAGGTTATGCATTTAAATAGAGAGAAGAATGAAATGAGAGTAATGTCGTCAGAGAGAAAGAGTGCAACCGTGAGAAGTTGGGAGAGAGGGCAAGGGATGTTAGAATCTCAAAGGTTCTAGGCAACCTAATCATGGAACACACAGCGAGCCTCCAGGCAATGTGCAGTACGACAACATGGGCAGCCCAGGCAGCATAGGCAGGCGGCAATGGACTACCAACCCTGTCGCGCCTAGCTATAAGCGCAAGGCTGCCAACCAGTCCATACGTCTGGCAACCACCCCCCCCGGCAGCGTGGCGCGTTGCTACCTTCTCGCTCTGAAGCCTAACTCACTCTCTCTCTCTGAACTCCCATTGTCTCATCTATCAACTTCTCTATTGATACTACATATTAAATGGAAGGTCTCGACATGGCTTAAAACAAAACCCACCACTGGTTAGCACATGACGAGACCTTTGCAGAGATACAAAGAACCTAGTTATAAGTTGTCACACTCAATATACATGGCTGCTGACGGTAGCCAGCACGGTACAGTGGTACGGGCGGTACAGTGGAGTACCAAGGAGTACAATCAGGTTGCGTTGCCACGCACTGGGTGCGTCACAAGTCATATAAACAATGTCAGCCACCCCCAGCAATGGGGCATGTGTCTTAGTATATACATACATACATACATACAAGGCAGGAGTCATATAAACAATGTCGGCCACCCCCAGCAATGGGGCATGTGTCTTAGTATATACATACATACATACATACAAGGCAGGAGTCATATAAACAATATCAGCTACCCCCAGCAATGGGTATATGTCTTAGTATATACATACATACATACAAGGCAGGAGTCATATAAACAATATCAGCCACCCCCAACAATGGGGTATGTGTCTTAGTATATACATACATACATACAAGGCAGGAGTCATATAAACAATGTCAGCCACCCCCAGCAATGGGGCATGTGTCTTAGTATATACATACATACATACAAGGCAGGAGTCATATAAACAATGTCAGCCACCCCCAGCAATGGGGCATGTGTCTTAGTATATACATACATACATACAAGGCAGGAGTCATATAAACAATGTCAGCCACCCCCAGCAATGGGGCATGTGTCTTAGTATATACATACATACATACAAGGCAGGAGTCATATAAACAATGTCAGCCACCCCCAGCAATGGGGCATGTGTCTTAGTATATACATACATACATACAAGGCAGGAGTCATATAAACAATGTCAGCCACCCCCAGCAATGGGGCATGTGTCTTAGTATATACATACATACATACAAGGCAGGAGTCATATAAACAATGTCAGCCACCCCCAGCAATGGGGCATGTGTCTTAGTATATACATACATACATACAAGGCAGGAGTCATATAAACAATGTCAGCCACCCCCAGCAATGGGGCATGTGTCTTAGTATATACATACATACATACAAGGCAGGAGTCATATAAACAATGTCAGCCACCCCCAGCAATGGGGCATGTGTCTTAGTATATACATACATACATCAAGGCAGGAGTCATATAAACAATGTCAGCCACCCCCAGCAATGGGGTATATGTCTTCGTATATACATACATACTACCTAATTTGTCTCTTGATTTGTGTCATCGACGTAAAGTTGGTGCCCTTAGTCTTTTATTTAAAGTTTTTAACAACCCTCAGCATCCCTTACATGGGGTTCTGCCTGGGCCCTATGTCCGGGCTCGTGCAACTAGATTCACAAGCAATCTTAATTATCTTGCCATGAGCCGTGTTAATTTTTCTACTACACAGTTTTCACGGTGTTTTGTGCCGGCCATGGTTGACTTGTGGAATAAGTTGCCAAATGAGCTAGTCAATTCAGCTAATATCTCCATTTTTAAGTCTAGAGTTAATGCTTTTTTGCAGCATTAATTCTAATTTTTAAACTTATTTTATTCTATTTTATTGTATTATATTTAAGCTTGATATCCTCCACTGCATAATATGTTTATCTGTGTTTAATATGTGTATATGTACAGTACAGTATACAGTGTATGTTTTTATTTTTTCCTAAGTTGCCATAGTCTCTCTCCAGTGCCTCCGGGTGTTTTGTGTGGATTGATCTTGATGGTGTTTCTGCACCCTGGTTGGAGACTTCGGCATCTCATATAATAATAATAATAATAATACTGTTACGGCTGGATCGGCAATACATATTCGGGATTCTTGATCGTAGGACAGAAATGGCTTATGTGACAACGACACGCTCGATTCCAGTCCCAAATACTATATGCTCCAGACAACAAAAGCACCAACGCCCTACAGAGTTATCGTCTATGGTAACGAGGTACCTTAACTCGGCGAAAGTGTACAACAGGGGTAGGCTATGAGGCTAAACTCCCTCAGACATTTATAGGTTACGTTATTACTAAAGAAATGCAATACTCAAGAAACTACGTTAATATTAAGCCTCTAATAATGTAGAATAGAAGCAGGCTAAAGGTATGACAGTGAAATGCTAAATGACAAATGTACACGCCTACTTGAAAGCGCGTGCACTAGAATAACTGTCCCCTACTAACATGCACTAGCATGTAGCATACAAGATGTTCATGATCCAGTAGATACCTAATAATACACATGGAAGGAACATAAATAGTAGTCACTTATTATAATAATGAATCTATACTTGGAATAACTAAAAGGTTGCAGGCAACAGTACTGCGCCGGTAGCCTACTACCGCATAGGCTACTTCGCTTCTCTCACTCTGTCTCCCCTCTGAGTCCGTATGCGCCCTACGCAACAGAACTCCGGACACAGCAGCAAAACGACAGTGCAGTTAATTGATACATGAAAGTATTAATAGTGTTGTCTTGTGTGTGAGTAATGTGTATTGTAAAGTGTTACATACATAAACTTAAAGAGAGCTGCAATGCATAGTAAAATAAAGATATAACCCACTCATCATCCCCATGTGTTCTAGCTAGCAGGCCAAGTCACAGGAACAACGAGTCCCAGCACCGAAAGCGAGAACCCAGGAAAAGACTGCAGAGAACACAAGGACAGATAAATTACGTTACTCTACTATACCGGCACTACGAGCGAGCTGTAGTCTCTGGTACTACACTCGCTCCTGGCTCGGTAGGCAAATCAAGGCTAAGTCCTCGCCCCTCTACAGACAACTCCTGGGCATGGTCGGGCTCTTACACATGGCACTAGTCTAGTCACAAATTGGATGATGAGCTGGGCATATAACTCGTGAACATGTAGAACGTTCACCAACTATCCTCATCAAGAAGATCGCTGTTCACATTAACCCCTTAAATCTAATACATGTAAATATATGCTTGTCCTAAGAGTAATACGAGAGGTGAGTGCTGAAACTCCTTTAGGACCTCAAGGGAAGGTTATGCATTTAAATAGAGAGAAGAATGAAATGAGAGTAATGTCGTCAGAGAGAAAGAGTGCAACCGTGAGAAGTTGGGAGAGAGGGCAAGGGATGTTAGAATCTCAAAGGTTCTAGGCAACCTGATCATGGAACACACAGCGAGCCTCCAGGCAATGTGCAGTACGACAACATGGGCAGCCCAGGCAGCATAGGCAGGCGGCAATGGACTACCAACCCTGTCGCGCCTAGCTATAAGCGCAAGGCTGCCAACCGGTCCATACGTCTGGCAACCACCCCCCGGCAGCGTGGCGCATTGCTACCCTCTCGCTCTGAAGCCCAACTCACTCTCTCTCTCTGAACTCCCATTGTCTTATCTATCAACTTCTCTATTGATACTACATATTAAATGGAAGGTCTCGACATGGCTTAAAACAAAACCCACCACTGGTTAGCACATGACGAGACCTTTGCAGAGATACAAAGAACATAGTTATACGTTGTCACACTCAATATAGGCAGCCAGCACGGTACAGCGGTACAGAGGTACCGCACAGTGGCGGTACAGTGGAGTACCAAGGAGTACAATCAGGTTGCGTTGCCACGCACTGGGTGCGTCACAATACATACATACATACAAGGCAGGAGTCATATAAACAATATTAGCCACATGACAGTTTATGAACATACTTTGAAATGCATTACTATCAACGGTTCCAAGTATAGATAGCTACAGTATACTCTGGTATCATTGTTTTCATCAGCATATGTGTTAATATTATATATTGTGTTAAGAAATTGAAACGAAGGTTTAAAACAAAATCGTCATATGAAGCCTCTGCCAAGATATTTTAAATGCTAAAGATATTATCAGGATACATGCTAGAATTAAAACATTGATGTAATATTGCCTAATCAGGTCAGGTTATCATGCCATCTCTATTAACAAAATAAATAAAATAAAAAAATAATAAATCAAAACGATAATTCAATAATAAGCACTGTGAAATTAGCAAGTATATTATTTTAAAATAGACATGAAATTAAATAAATTGTATACAGTATATATACATTGTACACAAGTACAGTCTTTCTCAATAACGTAATCTGTTTTCCACAGTTGGAATGTCTCTACTGAAGCACCAACAGTAGTAGTCCGCGAGCATGTTCACATCCAAGCGAACCTGGTACCTATATTCCATCCCTTGAATATCCTTGTATAAGTGATCTCCTTGTTCCTCGCTGAGATCACCCAAGTTGTCGGAAATTAGTCTAAATGCGAGGTGCGAAAATATATCTTTATGGAAATTATGGACATGTCAACACCAAGTGCCTGGGAAAAGTGCAGGTCCTTGACAATACCTTCGAACTCTGGACTTCGGTGGTTGCCTAACAATAATCATGACAATGGACTTAATTGCAAGCCAAGCATTGATCTAAATGTCCTCTAGATATCTAGCGAATTGAACATCTTTCATCTGATCCCTAATTTGAGAGCCGTCAAAAATACCCAGTCAGTTTGACATAATTTAGGCTTGGAAATGTATGTTTTAGGAAAGCAACAACTCGGGTTTCTTTGTTGAATACTCCAACGAAATTCTTCATTAGCCAGAGTTATATGTTTAGCGGGGGAAATATTATAATCTGCAGATTGAAAAAAGTAAACCTGTGTTGTACGTAGTGCTTCTTTTCTGCTTAACTGTCTCACAGGTAGATACAACAGAAAATAGAGAACGTTTTTGCAGCATATGTGAGGGGCAAAGGCTTTATTCTGATCACTAACTTTAACCCAACAGGAGGAGTGATGGCTTTTCTTCACAACATGATGTGTGATGTTTGAAAGGCGGTTTGACACAGTGACTTTACCACAAATAAAACAACACTTGTTTGAGTCAGTATTGCAATATTTATAAATAATGGGTCTGAATGCAATCAAACAATAATAAAACAATTATATAATTATCCAATTTCTAAAACCTGAGATAGCATGGACATCTGACCTATTAGCAAAATGATATATATTTTCAAATTCAGCATGTAATATATATATATATATATATATATATTTCTAGTCTCTCAGTGGGGATCGAACCATCGACCATCAGAACGATAGCCGACGCTTAATCAATTACACCACGGCAGTCTGTAGACTGCCGTGGTGTAATTGATTAAGCGTCGGCTATCGTTCTGATGGTCGATGGTTCGATCCCCACTGAGAGACTAGAAACATTTAGTGGCTCACGTGTATTTGTGATATATTCTCAATATGATCTGTGCCCCATGAATATTCTTTCCTCTCACTTAAACAGTAGGCTACCATAGTGCGGTTGGGAGTATGAACATGATTAGACTAATATCCAGTATTCGAGAATGGATAATAAGTCGTAGGCGTGTGCATAAACCTTTAACCGTCCTGGTGGTGTAATGGTTAAGGTGGCAAAAATATGTGTGTGATAACCCGGGTTCGAATCCCGGTGGATCATATATACTTTAATTAATTTCATTGGGGGTGTGGTGGTGAGATTAATAAAAATAATATTATTAGTAGGTTTAGGGATATTTCTTCGAGAGGCCGGTCTATATGATCTGTGCCCCATGAATATTCTTTCCTCTCACTTAAACAGTAGGCTACCATAGTGCGGTTGGGAGTATGAACATGATTAGACTAATATCCAGTATTCGAGAATGGATAATAAGTCGTAGGCGTGTGCATAAACCTTTAACCGTCCTGGTGGTGTAATGGTTAAGGTGGCAAAAATATGTGTGTGATAACCCGGGTTCGAATCCCGGTGGATCATATATACTTTAATTAATTTCATTGGGGGTGTGGTGGTGAGATTAATAAAAATAATATTATTAGTAGGTTTAGGGATATTTCTTCGAGAGGCCGGTCTATATGATCTGTGCCCCATGAATATTCTTTCCTCTCACTTAAACAGTAGGCTACCATAGTGCGGTTGGGAGTATGAACATGATTAGACTAATATCCAGTATTCGAGAATGGATAATAAGTCGTAGGCGTGTGCATAAACCTTTAACCGTCCTGGTGGTGTAATGGTTAAGGTGGCAAAAATATGTGTGTGATAACCCGGGTTCGAATCCCGGTGGATCATATATACTTTAATTAATTTCATTGGGGGTGTGGTGGTGAGATTAATAAAAATAATATTATTAGTAGGTTTAGGGATATTTCTTCGAGAGGCCGGTCTATATGATCTGTGCCCCATGAATATTCTTTCCTCTCACTTAAACAGTAGGCTACCATAGTGCGGTTGGGAGTATGAACATGATTAGACTAATATCCAGTATTCGAGAATGGATAATAAGTCGTAGGCGTGTGCATAAACCTTTAACCGTCCTGGTGGTGTAATGGTTAAGGTGGCAAAAATATGTGTGTGATAACCCGGGTTCGAATCCCGGTGGATCATATATACTTTAATTAATTTCATTGGGGGTGTGGTGGTGAGATTAATAAAAATAATATTATTAGTAGGTTTAGGGATATTTCTTCGAGAGGCCGGTCTATATGATCTGTGCCCCATGAATATTCTTTCCTCTCACTTAAACAGTAGGCTACCATAGTGCGGTTGGGAGTATGAACATGATTAGACTAATATCCAGTATTCGAGAATGGATAATAAGTCGTAGGCGTGTGCATAAACCTTTAACCGTCCTGGTGGTGTAATGGTTAAGGTGGCAAAAATATGTGTGTGATAACCCGGGTTCGAATCCCGGTGGATCATATATACTTTAATTAATTTCATTGGGGGTGTGGTGGTGAGATTAATAAAAATAATATATATATATATATATATTATGTAGAGAGCGCCGTAGCAGATCGTAGCCTGCTACTAGTTAATTTTATAGCAGTGACATAATACCTCATAAAAGTAAAGAGCTAAACACCGAGGCAGTTTGACAACGGGTTAAAATAATAAAGTTAGCCAACTTTTCTTTCACGTAGTTTCGCGAGAGAGGGATCAAAGTTAGAATGCGGAGGTGGTGGTGGTGGTGGATGTGGGTAGCCGTGCGGTGGTGATGGAGAGTAGTGAGTTGGTGGTAAGATAGTGAGAAGGTACAAAGGTGATGAGTGGTGGTGATGATCTAGTGGTGGTGAAGTTTATATGTGGTGGTGAAGAGTGGTGTGGTGAGGTGCTGGTATTGGCTAGTTGTGCAGTAGTGATGAAGTGTGAGGATGTGGTAGTGTTGTTTGGTTGTGGGGTACTCGTGAACAGTCTGGTGAATTGGATTTAAGTGTTGATTTGGTGTCAGATAATGTATTACTGTATTGAGTTTGCAATGATATGATGTTACGTGATGAAAGCTTGTGATGATGATGATGATGATAATGTTATGCTGTCTGCCTGATGTATTTTCATGGTGATGTCCTATATATTATTTTAAGTTTGTGGTGCGATGGTCGTCGATGGTGTATGCTTGTGATGTTCTAGATGTGGTTTCTGGTGATGATGTGGTAGTGTTTGTGATGCTGCAGGTTTGTGGCTGGAATTATGTAATATCTCGTGCCGTAAGCTTAAGATGCTGGTAATGTGATGCTTGGGGAGGATCAGACTAGTAGTGTTATTGATGCAAATATGATTGCGTAGGTGTATGATGTTATGTAAGCATGTGTCGGCGTGGTGTAGGATTATAGTGGTGGTATTGTGTCTAGTCGCACTGGTGACGTGATGTTACTCTGTGTAGGTTTATGGTGGTGCTAGTGAGCGATAGTGGTATGTCAGTAATGAGGAGTTGTGATTTGTGTTTTTAGTGTTATTGTGTTATGTTAGTGTTATTATTAAACCCTCTCAAAACAGTGTTTTGAGAGGGTTTTACAGGATGGTAGTGTTGAGGTATGGGAGAGGTACAAGGAGAAAAGGAGAGAGGCAAAACGGAAAATTAGAGAAGCGAAAAAAGATGCAAACGAAAGGTGGGGCCAAAGGCTGAGTGAGAATTTTGAAGAACGAAAGAAGATGTTCTGGAAGGAGGTAAATAAAGTAAGGAAAGGAGGACCAAAGAGGGAAGAGTCAGTGAAAGATGAAAATGGAGAATTACTAGTGGAACCAGTTGAAGTGAGGAAAAGATATGCCAAGTATTTTGAATCTTTGTTAAATACAAGAGATGGAAGAGAAGCAGTGATTGAAGCAGAGGTGGATGGAGATAGGTTACCCAGGCCACCCAGGTGGCAGGGAATGAATGAAAGGATTGAGGAAAATGAGGTGAAAGAAGCAGTGAAACAAATGAGAGCGGGAAAAGCAGAAGGTTTGGATGGTATTGCTGTGGAGTGTATAAAGAAGGATGGAGATGTGATAATAGATTGGTTGGTGAGACTTTTCAACGTGTGCTTTGTTGTGTCAAGGGTACCAATAGACTGAAAGAGTGCATGAATTGTGCCGTTGTACAAGGGGAAGGGAGATCGGCAGGAGTGTTCAAGTTATAGAGGTATTAGTTTATTGTCAGTGGTTGGAAAGCTGTATGGCAGGGTGTTGATAGAGAGGATAATAAAGTGTACAGAAGTTGCAATAGGAGAAGAACAGTGCGGTTTTAGGAGGGGAAGAGGGTGCGTGGATCAGATGTTTGCAGTAAGACAGTTATGCGAGAAGTATTTAGAGAAGCATAAGGAGATATTTTGGGCTTTTATGGACTTGGAAAAAGCGTATGATCGTGTGTATCGTGAAGCAATGTGGAAGGTGTTAAGGATTTATGAAATAGGAGGAAATTTGTTAGAAGCAGTTAAGAGTTTTTATGAAGGGAGCAGAGCATGTGTGAGAGTAGGAAATGGTGAGTTGAGTGAATGGTTTGAGGTAAAGGTAGGTTTGCGACAGGGTTGTGTAATGTCACCATGGCTGTTTAATATGTTTATGGATGGTGTGGTGAGGGAGGTGAAAAGGAGAACTATGGGAAGAGGATTGGGTTTAGTAGGAAAGAATGGTAGAGATTGGGAGTTGAATCAGTTGCTGTTCGCTGATGACACAGCATTGGTGGCGGATTCTGATGAGAAACTGCAGCGGGTAGTCAAAGAGTTTGGTGTGGTTTGTGGAAGGAGGAAACTGAAGGTGAACGTCAATAAAAGTAAAGTAATGGTGTGTAATAGGGGAGAGCATAGGGTGAATCTAGATGTGAGGCTGGATGGGGAAATATTGGAACAAGTAGAGTGTTTTAAATATCTAGGAGGAACGATAAGCAGGAGTGGAGGTATGGAAGTGGAGGTAAAACAGAGAGTGTGTGAAGGAAGGAAGGTTTTCAGAGCAATGGGAAGTATGTGGAAGACGAGAAATCTCGGAGTGAAAGTAAAAAGTGCACTGTATCAAGGAATGGTTGTGCCAACAGTGATGTATGGGGCTGAGACATGGGCTCTGAAGAAAAAGGAGAAAAGAGGGCTGGATGTGATGGAGATGAGCTGCTTGAGGAGTATGTGTGGAGTTACTCGTAGAGACAGATTGAGGAATGAAGAGATACGTAGGAGAGTGGGGCAGCAGGAACATTTGTCAGCCAGAGTGGACAGAAGGGTGCTGAGCTGGTATGGTCATGTTGAACGAATGGGAGATGAAAGGCTTACAAAGAGAATATGTGAGTCAGGTACAAGGGGAGATAGAAGGGCAGGAAGACCCCCATTGAGATGGAGAGACTGTGTAAGAAAGGCTTTGGATGATAGAGGAATGACTATAGATCAGGCAGGGGAAGTGGTGGTGGACAGGAGTGAATGGAGAATGCTTGTGAATAGTTGAGTGAACACGTGGTAATTTGGAGTAAGGGGTCGGGCGCAAGTTCGACTAGATAATAGTCCATCAGGCGCCTGGCCCGGGGGGACGATTAATATGAAGGGTGTGCCTGGAAGTGTGGTGGGAGGGCTTGTGGCTTTGGCTCCGCTGCATGTCTGCCTGCCGAGATCGGAACCTCTCCGGGTGGTCAGGGGCCGGGGGAGTGCTGGAGCGACCTTGGTAACCCTGGTCTCTGGGTCTTCTCCTGGGTGACCTGGATGTGTGTGAGTTTGTGTTTTTTATCTGTGTTTATTTTTTGTTTTATGTTGTTTTTGTGTTTTCCCTGTTCTTGCTCTGTCTTGGGTCGGCTACCCCCAAAATAGGGATTGGGCCTGAGCATATAGATAGATAGATAGATAGTGTTATTGTGGTCGTTTGGTGATAGATGTTGGTTTGTTAAATGATCACAGTATTAGACAAATGATCACAGTATTAGACAAATGATCACAGTATTAGACAAATGATCACAGTATTAGACAAATATATCTGTAATATAACATTAGGGATAGTACATACTTCATAATAACGATGTCATTGAAAAAATTAAATGTTTTCAATTTTTTTTTTTAGGAAATTCATACGGTTAATTTTAGTGTATCTTGGGGTATCCTCAAATTCCTCAATACTAAGAAGTGGTCCATCAACATCAAACTTTCAACTTGGCATAAACAACGAGGCAGTTTTTGGTAAACAAGAATTTGGTGAAGTTTAAGTTAGTTGTGCTCGTGGCGCACGGACATGGACTATATATATATATATATATATATATATATATGTATATATATATATATATACCGTATATTCATTTACGTATATAATTATTTTCGATCTGGCATTCAGAGTTTTCAATGTTTTACACATTCCACTTTTTATTTGTCTCCTTCCATTACCACTGTTTGTATCGATCTACCAAGATCATCCAATGTCTGCACACACACATACTGTACTGTATAATAAAGTATAAATGTATGTATAAAGAAGTCCTACTACCCTACAAAGATTCATCATTTAAAACAAACCAATATCAGTCAGTGGTACTCTAAAATTAAGAATCTTTGAGGCTTAAGTAGTGGGACTCCTTCGATCCCCTGTGTTTCCCATGTCCCTCGTGTAGATGCACCTGAACTGATAAATAATCACTTCTCTACCATCTGCCAAACCCTCCCCAAACTAGACCGCACCAACCTCCCTGCCTTCCTCCCATCCCCTTCCCCCCCAGTAACTGTACAAGAATTTGAAGTGGCCAAAAAGCTTTCCAGTTTCAAATCAAAAAGATCAACAACCCCAGTAGACCTACCCATGAAAATATACAAAGAATTTTCGGTGGAATTTGCCACCCCCCTTTGCTCGATAATTAATGCCTCCTTAAGGCAAAGTAAATGCCCTGCAGACTGGAAAACTTCATACGTCACTCCAATCCCCAAAACCCCCTCCCCACATTCTCTTAATGAACTCAGACCAATTGCCATTACGCCCATCCCTAGTCTAATCTGTGAGGACTTTGTATTCACCTGGGCTTACTCACAAATCCGTCACTTGATAGACCCCCAACAGTTTGGCAACGTAAAAACCTACTCCACCACTCACTGTCTTATTAGCTTCCTAGAATATATTTACACAAATCTTGAGAAGAGAAAGACTTCCCTCGCCCTTGCCTTTATTGACTTTAGGAAAGCATTTGACCTTGTTGACCACACCATCATCATCAACAAAGCCATAAAGTTGGGGCTACATCCTACCCTGGTTGCGTGGTTGACCGACTTCCTTAGTGACAGACGACAAGCAGTGCGATACCTAGGCTTCATCTCCACCTTCCTAGACATCACATGTGGAGTCCCACAGGGCACAAAGATGGGGCCTCTATTGTTCCTCATCTTGATTAATGATGCCCTAAAGGACACCCCATTCCACTGGAAGTACGTGGACGACTCGACAGTCGGCATTACTGTCGATAACACCTCCCCTAACTATGACCCCCTACAAGACATCCTCGACCGTCTTCAAGCCTGGACCAGACAATCATGTGACTATCAATCATGACAAGACAGTGGTCATGCACATCAACACTTCCGTTACCGACCTTCCTCCACCCACTGTCACAATTGGTCCTCATCCCCTTCAGCTTGTCAAGTCCACCAAACTCCTCGGAATCACTGTGGACAACAAACTGAACTGGAAGAAACATGTAACTACCACAGTCAGGACCGCCACTTACAAGTTGTTTATGCTAAGGCAGTTGAGATCCCTGGGGGCGCCGGAGAATGAGCTGAAGAGTATATATAACACCTTCATACTCCCTAAGCTCACCTACGCCTCTCCCGCCTGGTCCTCCTCTCTAACCCTAACACAACAACGTCAACTGGAGAGAGTTCAGAGGAGGGCATGCAGGATCATCCTGGGTGGCACATATCCAGGGTACGAGGAAGCTCTCACCACCCTTAGCATACCTGCACTCTCAACCCACCACTACAACACACTCAAACAGTTTGCATCTAAGCTGCTTGTTCACCCACGACACAGAAACTTACTTCCACCAGACGCCCCTAGACCTACACGTGCAGCTCGTCATTTCAACACACTCCAACCAATAAGAGCAAGAACTGACAGATATAAAAATAGCCCTATCCCAACCATTGTTAATATTATTAATAATGTGTAATAACGGCCTGTCACACCATATACAGTATACGCGCCCACCTTTAATAATATATGCATAAGTGTGTGTGTGTGTGTGTATTAGAATATAATTATGTATGTATTTGCTTGAGTTTGTTTATGTATATGTGTATATATGTATCTATGTATGTGCAGTATATGTGTATGTATGTGTGCGTATATGTGTATGTATGTATGCGTTATTTATGTATATATATATGTGTCTATAGTGTATACTGTTTGTGGTTCGAGCCCAGCTGAGAGTATCAGGTAGGATAAGAGAAGAGCATATATGCATGTAATGTGCATATATTTATGTATATGTATGTCTGTGTGTATGTGCTGTCAATGGTTCGAGCCCGGTTGAGAATATAAGGTATATAATATATATATGTACTGTACGTGTATTTATATGGTCATATGCACATATGTATGTAAATATACGTACATATGAGCGATAACATATTGCTCACTAGCGCAACTTCTGATTATAAATCTATGCATAAGCATTATCTATTATTAAGTGTTCGCGTATCTTCATCCATGTATTTCCACCCTTAACAATAGAACGCCCAGCTCTTCCATATTTCGCCTTCTGTCACACACACACACACACACACACACACACACACACACACACACACACACACACACACACACACCTACACTACCGAGGATTAACCTCCCATTGTAGTACCTGCACCCTCTTTACCCTGACCATACCAAAACAGTTTCTGTATGTATGTATGTTTGTGTACATACGTGAGCGTTTGTGTATACGGACATGTGCACACTTACTGCATGTTCTTATGTTCCTATATATGTATGTATATGTATGTACGCACGTACGTGTATATACGTATGTTCTGTATATGAGTAAGTAAATAAATGTGTATATGTACTGTATATCACTTACTCTCATGGTTATTTTATGATAATTTGTATTCTGCACATGCATCATTATTGTATTTATTTATTTTGTTTGTAAACTAAGCTTACCATCCTCATATCTGTACATCTCATGTTCATCCACTAAATTGTAAAATGTGTATTTTCAGCTCATGAGGCTGCCATTCTTTAATAAACCGTTTATTATTACTATTATTATTATTAATGTACACACATACACGTGTTCATCCTCCTGCACACATACTCATTCACTCCTCAATCACACACACGCACGCATATATATATATATATATATATATATATATATATATATATATATATATATATATATATATACCTGTATATATACTGGTATATATATATATATATATATATATATATATATATATATATATATATTATGTAGAATCACTAAACGGGAAGAAACAAGATAATCAACACACATAATACAATAATAGAACAAGGCAGTTTATACAAACCTACAGTAGACCGTTCAATGGATTTAATTAAACGCAAAGGGTTAAATGTAGAACTTAGGTATAAATGGAAGAGTTACAATACTATTATATAGACAGTCAAAGCAAAGTACACATAATTATGTAACGATCTGTTATTAATTTTATACAAACTCTTGATTCCTGATAAATTGATTACTAAAAGATTTATATAGATATTTTGAAAAAGAACAAATCATAAATAAGGTCTTGTTGTATCACAGGCATTTTAATAAGTTATGATGATTGGGTATGTGTGATGTCACCATGGCTGTTCAACAAATATATGGATGGAGTCATGAAAGAAATACAAGGAAGAGCAGTGGAAGTTGCCTGTACTGCTGTTTGCTGATGATACAGTTCTGAGGAGCAATAGTGAATGGTAGTTGCAGGGGCTGGTAAATATGGTTGGAACACTGTGTGAAAAACAGAATCTGAAGGTAAATGCGGTAAAGAGCAAGGTTATGGTCTTCGAAAGGGGTGCAGCCACAGAGTGTGAAGTGAGGTTGAAAGGTCAGGTTATGGAGAATGTCAGATCATTTATGTATTTGGGCAGTGTGTTCAGTAAAGATGGGAGTGTGGATGAAGAAGTGCGTTAGAGAGTGCAACAGGGGAAGAGGGTTGTAAGAACGCTGAAAGCAGTAACAAAATATAGGATGGTCAGCATGGAAGTAAAGAAGTCCTTGCATGACAGTGTGGTAATCCCGATATTGACTTATGGGAGCGAAGCATGGACATTGGTAAAGAGACTCAAACCAAGAGTGAGAGGGATGGATATTAGTTACCTGAGAAGTGCATGCAGAGTTACATGGAGGGATACACAAACGAATGAGGAAGTACGAGAGAGATGTGGTGTGGATGTAGATGTGCTGGAAAGTGTGAAAAGGAACACCTTGAGATGGTTCAGCCATGTGGAACGTATTCGAAGCGAGAGAATGACTAAGAGAGTGTACAAGAGTGTGGTGGAAAGACAGAGAGGGAAAGCTAGACTGAGAGAGAGGTGGAAGGATGGAATTAAGAAGTATATGAGTGAAGGCAGTGCTGGATGGGAGGAGGGGCATCGACTGACTGGGGACAGAGGTGCATGGGGCCGTTTTGTTCATGGTCACCCCTTTGGGGATCACGGCGTCCGGCAATAGATAGATAGATAGATGATGATCGGAAAAGGAGCTAAACTGACTTAGTCTGCCTGTGAACCTGACTCACTGATAATAAAGCGTTCGTTTTCTCCGAAACCTGCATACAGTTTTCTACTAGAGGTATAGGGGTGCTACGGAAAAAACTTGCAATCACGAATTGTGTGTTGGTGGTGGTGACAGAATGAAATTTAAGTCCAAGTATTAAATATATATTAGTTATACTGGTCATAAAAGAACAAATAATCATATACTATATCTAATACAAGATGCAAGGAAAGAAAGTGAGTTTTGTTGTTCCTAAAGGGATATGTTGACTGGTACTCAAATAGGGATTCAAAGCTACAATACGAGAACTACTCTATGTATTCACTAGGGTTGTTCCGGGTGTCGGGGAAGAACTCGACGATTCTCTGAATGTAGAGGATTTTAGGGAGTCTTAAGTCTGTTCTTGCCAGTTGGCTTTTGAGTAGTCTTGGTGGAGGTAGTAGTATCTGGTGACGCGGATCTTGTCGGCAGGGTTGGAGTCTTCTTTTTGCTTCATTTTAAGTGTGCAACATCGTGTCTACAGCTTCTGGTCTCGAACCCAGCTTTTCTTGAACACTTTGGTTTTCTTCTTTCTTGAACAGCTTCTGTAGTTTGGGCAGCTTCGAGCCTACCACTTCTGGTTTTGAGCCCAGCTTGTTTGGCTGTGTCGAGCCTACCTTGTGTTGTTTGGGCAGCATTGAGCCTATCGCTTCTGGTCTCTAACACAGATAGTTTGGCAGCGTCGAGCCTACCACTTCTGATTTCAAACCCTTAGCTTGTTTGCCAGTGCCGAGCCTACCTCATCAAAAACAGGATTATGTCTGAAGTGTTTGATAGTTGGATCAGAGTGGCTCACGTTTGTTGGTGGGTGCGGGATAAAAGGGTTTGTGTTGCACAAGCTCCTTCCTTTGGGTTGGAGGTAGCCGTCTCGCTGGGGACGGTGCCGGGGCTGATGACGCTCCGGGCAAGAAGGGCACTCTGATGAGGTTGTTAAGGACTTATGCCCTTGTTGTTCAGGACCAGG